>BHFT01019704.1:52533-86084 GCA_004320025.1 Laticauda laticaudata
TCTCTCTCTCTCTCTCTCTCTCTCTCTCTCTCTCTCTCTCTCTCTCTCTCTCTCTCTCTCTCTCTCTCTCACACACACACACACACACACACACACATACACACAAACAAACACACACACTGTCTTTCCATCTGTCCCTGTCCTTCCTCCTTCATTCGCTTCAAAGCTGCGGGGAAAAGTTTTTCAGAAGAAAAAGGGGAGTTGGAGAACCCTCTGTGGCTTTGAAAGAGAAGACAACATGAATTATGACAATCCGGATGGCTTCCAAGGAGAGCCAGCAAATCAATTAGAAAAGTTGTGATTGTCAGCAGGGGTTCCTTTCTTTGATAATGAGAGAGAGATAGAGAGAGGGAGGGAGGGAGAGAGAGAGAGAGAGAGAGAGAGAGAGAGAGAGAGAGAGAGAGAGAGAGAGAGAGAGAAGCTATTGCTGAATTCCACCAAGTAGCCTCTCTCCGCTGATAGATGCTGTGCAGTAGCAGGATATGAAAGAACAATAAATTAAACATCTGGAAACTTGGGAGGGCCCATGTCGCTAATGCCAGCACTGCCTGGCTGCAGCATTCTCTAGAAGTTTTGGATCTCAAAGTTTCTTTTTTTTAATTTTTGTTTTTCTTCCTTTATTAATTTAATATACTATAAAATGCAAAAGAAAATAGTAGGGAAAGAAGGGAGGGGAAAGAAGTCAGGAAAAGCGTTGGACAAAAGGGAAAAAGGAAGAGGAGAAAGCATTGACTTCCAACTTCCTTTGGTGCAGTGGAATAGCATCAAACCTCAACTTTCACGTTATAATCGAATCGATGGCAGCCATTTCTGTAACAACAAACTCATTAATCCAGGGGTCTTCAAATTTGACAGCTTTAAGCCTTTGGGCTTGAACTCCCAGAATTCCTCCACCAGTCATGTTAGCTCAGGGATTCTGGGAGTTGAAGGCTGCAGGATCCTCGGTGCTCTCTGAGCTTGAGTGTTTATTTGCAGACATTACATTACCCTACTAGTTACCATCATCAATGTTACAAGAGAATGAGGTTTGCTTTCAGTTTATATATCTTAGAAATACCAGGGTTTTTTTCACAACTGTTTTTTGTTTTTAATTTTTAATTTTGACAACAAATCCATCCATTCAAACAGTGTGTCAACTGGGTACATGCTTCTTTTGGGGATGATACCTGAAAATTATAGTAAAGAAAATGTATATTTAATTATTCATGTACTAACCACAGCTAGAATAGTGTTTGCACAAAAAAAAGGGGGGCAAAAAGAAGAGAATGTGATTAAGAAAATATTAGAATGTGCAGAAATGAATAGATTAACTTCAGCAATTTAAAGAAAAAGAACAAACTGAATATTATAAGATACGGGATTCATTTTACCAATGGTTGGGGGGAAAAAGATGGATAACAAGAAGATTATCCAGGTACAAACAGCTGGCAATAAGAATAGAGTTATAGATATTATAGTAAGAAATTTGAATTAATTATAACTCTAATTGTAATTATTATTGCACTCGATATGTACAACTGTTTTTTAATAATGGATAATTTATCCTTAACCCAAGATATATTTGCCTGTTCTATGCTTCTTCTTTTCTCTTCCTTCTCTTGCTGTTCATTGGCCACACATTTTTTTTGACATCTCCCTACTGCTATAGATTCTTAACTTTCATCTACTCTCCTTCCTCTTTCTTCTCCCGGCCATCAGAATTCCTCTCCAACCAGAAATTGGGTGGGTGGGAGGAGATCAGGAGACCCCTGGAAGGAGATTTGGGCTAAAGGAGATGAGAAGTCATCATTTACCCCACTTTCCTTGCTTCCAGGCTATCGACATGTCTACCTAGAAGGTATGGAGGAAGCTTCCGTCTTTGTTCACGTAGCGGTTAATGACGTTTGTGGTAAGGTGAGTAGCCTTGGAGCCTCAGGTGTGCAAACCTCTCTAGAACTAAGATTCCCTTCCACATGAAATGGTTGACTTGTCCTTACAGAAGGAAAAATCAACAGTGCCCAGTTTCTCTGATGTTTGAACTGATCTACCCAATCTTCTGTCTATGGAGATTCCCCAACATCCAGGTCAACATTGTCCCAAAGGTGTATTTCCAAAAGACAACTGGATTTTCTTGGTTTTTTTTTTCCTTGAAAAGGTTTCACTTCTCATCCCAGAAGCTTCTTCAGTTCTAACTGAAGAAGTTCGGACCGAAGAACTGAATAAGCTTCTGGGATGAGAAGCGAAACCTCTTCAGAGAAAAAAAACCCAGAAAGTCCAATTGCCTCTTGGGAAAAAAAGTACATTTGGGAAACCATGAGCTGGACAACAGAGAATCTCCATAGACATAAAGATTGGGTAGATCTTTGAAAAGGTTTTGCTTCTCACCCAAGAAGCTTCTTCGGTTCGAACTGATGACGTTCGAACCAAAGTCAGAAACCGAAGAAGCTTCTTAGATGAGAAGCGAAACCTCTTCAAGGAAAAGAACAACAGGAAAGTCCAGTTGCCTTTTAGGAAATTCATCTTTGGGCCTGCCCAATAAAACACAGATACTTCTGTATAATCAGGTATACCTTTTTAAAAAATTAGTCCTAAAAATATTTCTGTGCATGCGCCGGTTTTCTAGCTTTGCCCACAAAACTCAGCAAAACCCTTGACCAAACCTATCCTAGCTGCAGTTGTGTGTCTTAACAGGTACCATGAAGTAGTGATCAGCTGACCCAGTGATTTGGAAAATCCCTATCCAGACTCAGAGTATAACTTTGCTAAGTTGTTTTTCCCAGCTAGTTAAGCTGTCAACGCTCCAGTGTTTTGAGGATCTTTTTAGTGGCTAAAAAGAAATAATTACATTACATGTTGCTGAGGAAGGAAATTCATTTTTCCCTGCTGTGGTTGATGCCTGCAATAAAATCTGATGTTTGTTAACAGTTTCGAATACGGTCAAATCACGGTTTGTTTAAATGTATGTCAGAAAAACCTCACAGTTTGTTCAGACAGGGGTTTCTTCCATTTTTATTTTTATTTTTTTTATTTTTTCAACCTTTTCCAAATGCTGGACATTCAGGAAGAAAGATCTACCTGTCGCTGGGTTGTTGTTTTTTAATTATTTCCCCACTTTTCTGAAATTTCTCTAACTTTTCATTTTCAAAACCCAAGCTGGTCCTTTTGCACTTATTTTGGGGAATACTCCACACAAGAATTCCTAAGTTTTCTTGTACCTGTTTTCCCACAAATATTCTCTTTTTACTTGTGCTGTGCCTATTGGATGGATTTCTTCTGATGCACACAACCCAGTTATCTCCAACTAAGTTACATAGAGCGAGTTCATCCATCAAGTGATGTGTGTTTGTGTTACTTTTTAATCTATTAATCACAATTAGCCGAGTCAAATAAGTGGAAAACAATGCTGCCTAGCAGAATCCGCTAGGGGAAAGAAAAAAAAAACAAACCCAGCTTGCCAAAATACATATAAAGTGGACAGGGAAAGAGATAAAAGCAGAAGTGTCTTTGTATTTTCTGCAGAGATGTTTGCCGGTTTGCAAACCAATTTAAGACTGGGACAGCCATCAGCTTGGAAGAATTACAAAAAACTAAGAAAAAGCACAATTAGAGTTCCATTTATCCATCTTTTCACCCAGATATATTCTATGATATATCTGATTGTTTCAAAAAAAGATATATCTCATTAATATATATATATATATATATTACCAACCCCAAACTCCCTAGTGAATTAAACTACAGTTAGTCCTTGACTTCTGTCCACAAGTGAGCCTAAAAGTCTCTCGCTAAGTGAGACAGTTTTGAGCCATTTGATGGACTTTCTGGCCACCATCGTTAAGTGAATCCCTGCAGTTGTTAAGTGAGTCACACAGTTGTTAAGTGAATCTGGCTGCCCCTCCCCCTTTGATTTGGCTTGTGAGAAAGCTACAAAAGGGGATTCTGGAACTCTACGACCGTCATAAGTTCGAGATCAAGCATTTTGAGCACACGATGCTAGGGAGGTAAGTGTGAAAAATGGTCGTAAGTCTCACATTTCAGTGCCATTCTATTGTGAATGGTCACTAAATGAACTATCGTAAGTTGAGGACTAGGTAGTTTGCTTAGTGTCTGTTTGAAGTTACAATGGCACCGGGAAAAAAAGCGACTTATGACCCGTTTTTCCACACTTGCGACCTTTGTGGCCTTCCCCACGGTCCCGTGATCAAAATTCAGAACGCTGGTCAGCTGCTTCATACTTATGACGGTCGCTGTGTCCCAAGGTCACGGGGGTTCTCCCTTTTTTTTTTGTGACCTTCCGATGAGCAAAATCAAGGTGGGAATCCAGATTCACTCAACAACCGTGCGGCTCACTTACCAACGGTAGCGATTCGCTTAAGAACGGTTGCAGGAAAGCCTCATAAAGCAGGGCTTTAACGCTCACTTTTTAACCAGTGTCTCACTTAGAGAACAGAAATTGTAGGGCTCCCTTGTAAAAGTTGTAAGTTGAGGACTCCCTGTATTATGGAATCCTTTTAGGATTGGCGTGGTGGGGGGTTTTTTTTCCCTTCTTTTTTGAAAATCCGGTTTACCAGCACTTTTAATCGACTTTAAAAGTCGATTTAAAGATTACCAGCACGTTTAATCGATTAAAAAATCGACTTAAGTCGGATTTCTCAGCCAAGGTTGGGAAGCAAAGTTTTCCAGTCGTGGGGTGAGCAGTTCCCTTCTCAGCCCCACTGAACCCCCCCCCCAAAAAAAAATCACATGGGGGGAGGCAGTGTGTGCGTGTGTGTGGGAGGTTTGGAAACGTCCTGAAGAGAACAAGCGAGTCTCTGTCTGGATTTCAAGTTGGCCCGTCGCATTCCAGGGGCGGCTGAAATCCCGCAGGGAAGCAGCAGCCGTGCCGGATGGGGGGCGAACGTTGCGTTGCGTGGCAACCTTGTGTGGCAACCCCTGGCAGCAAGCAGCCTCCTCCTCCTCCTTGTCCTCTTCTTCTTCCTCTCCTCCTCCTCCCTTATTTTTCCCTTTCTTCTCCTTTTCTCCTTCCCTTCCTCCTCCTCTTCTCCTTCTCCTTCTTTTCCTCCTTCCTGTTATTTTTCCCTTTCTTCTTCCACTTCTTCTTCCCCTCCTTTTCCTTCCTCTTATTTTTCTCCTCCTCCTCCTCCTCTTCTCCTTCTTCTCCTTCTCCTCCTTCCTCTTATTTTTCCCTTTCTTCTTCCCCTTCTTCTTCCCCTCCTTTTCCTTCCTCTTATTTTTCTCCTCCTCCTCCTCCTCTTCTCCTTCTTCTCCTTCTCCTCCTTCCTCTTATTTTTCCCTTTCTTCTTCCCCTCCTCCTCCCAATGAGGAGGAGAACCAAAGAGGAGAGAAGTTAAACACCTTGAGTTAATCATGCCACTCTCTCTCTCTCCCCCTTCTTCACCTTCCCCTTTTTCCTCTTTTCTTTTCTCCTCTCTCTCCTTTTGCCCCTCGGTCAACCACCACCACCACCACCACCACAAAATGAGTTGGAGGAAATCCAGTTGGCTTGTTCCAAAGGAAAGGCACCTTGTCTGGAAAATCCTCCGTTTCTAATCCTTCTAGGTCTGCGTTAAATGAAATTAAAGAGGGAGCCGGGTTGGGGCGAGCTTCCAGGAGGCGTCCTCCTTTCCTCCTTTTTTTCCTCTCCTTCCAACGTCCACCAGGGCTGGGGGGGAGAGCAGGGGGAGGAGGGGCCCAGCCCCATAATGCCTTGTCTTCTGGCACTGGATTGCCACTGCCCCCCCCCCATGGGGGTTAGCTACCTGCAAGGGAAGGGAAGGCCGCCTTTCACCCTGCAGTTGTTCCTCCAAGGGGGAATGGATGGATGGATGAGTCCAGTCTTTGTCAGGAGTCAGTTAGATGCCGTCCGCTCTTAATAAACTGAAGCAGCCAGGAAAATGTGGGGAAATCCCTCCCTCCCTCTTCCTTTCTCTCCCTCTCTCTTCTCCCCCCCCTCTCTCCTTCTTCCTCTTCCTTCCTCTCCCTCTTCTTCTCCACCTCTCTCCCTTTCTCTCCCTCCCTCTCTTCTCCCTCTCCTTCTCCCTCTCCCTCTTCTTCTCTACTTCTCTCTCCCTCTCCCAAAAGTGAATTGGTGTTAAATAAGTGAATAAGCACAGTAGAAAAGCCGTCGTGTCAACTGCCCTTTGCTTCAAACAGACACAGCAGAAGATTGTGTATGTGTGTGTGTGTGAGAGAGAAACAGAGACACACAGAGAGAGAAAGAGAGACAAACACACAGAGAGAGAGAGAGAGAGAGAGAGACAGATTAGGCAAGAGTTTCTGCCGGACTAGTCTTGTCTCTCAATGCATTGATTTAAATCATGAGGACTAGAAACTTAGTTCTCCATAGAGGCAAGGCCATTATTTGGTGCTATTTTGATTTGTGGTGGGAGGGGGACAGCACTGACAAATAGTTTCACGAACTAGCCTTTGCACAGAGATAAACTCACAGAGCATTTGAAGCTCTCTCTGTGGCAGGCAATTTTCTACCTTGATAAACCTCCTCTGATCAACCCCACCAAATTCCTTCCTTCTTTGATTTCTTTCTCTTTCTCTCTCTCCCTCCTCCCTCCTCCTCCTCTTCTTCCTCCTCCTCCTTTTTCTCCTCCTCCTCCTCCTCCCCCTCCTCCTTCTCCTTCTTTTTCTTCTTCTTCTTGAGTTGCTTCCTGATGGATAGTTTTAATTTGCAACTGACTGACATGGCCTTTTTAAACAGCTGGCAGCATTTTTTTTTTCTTTTGGTGGGGGGGAGATACTTTCTGTCTTCCAGTTTGCCCAACAACCCACCTGCATCTCCTTCAGTTTCCCACTGCAGACTCAAATCCCTCCTCCCTTCTCTTTTTCAATTTCTCCAACTGATTTGTTTTTTGATTGCTTTATCTCCTCTCTCCCTCTTCCCTAAGTCTCTTACCTCCCCCTTGTTGTGTTCTCATTAACATTTCTCCTGCTCCTGACTTTGTGGGTATCAATACTGCTAATTATGGAGCCTAATCTTCCCAAGGAAGAGATTCCTTCCTTTTCTGCAGGTGAACTGCGACACCCAAGCCAGTCCTACCTGATTAGGGAACAAAATTCAAATCTGCGCCAGGGATTATATAGTATACTTTCTGCCTCTAGAAGAAAAAAAAAGTCTCATCCTACTATACCCTTTCCCCATCCCACACGTAATTAGACTTTTTCATTAGAATAGAATAGAACAGGACAGGACAGAATATGAATGGAATGGAATGGAATATTAATAGAAGAGAAGAGAAGAGAAAATAGAACAGAACAGAACAGAACAGAACAGAATAGAATAGAATAGAATAGAATAGAATAGAATAGAATAGAATTTTTTATTGGCCAACGTGTGATTGGACGCATAAGGAATTGTATTGGTGTAAATACACTCAGGATACATAAAGAAAAGATACATTCGTTAAGAAATGCAAGATGATCATAAGCGTACAAACATTTAATATAGTCATTGGGAACAATAAGCAATCAAATCATACCAAGAAACAGTCAGTTACAGTCATATAGTCCCAAAGGTGGAGGCGGACATGGGTGATAAGGAAGTAATGAGACGGTAATAGTAATAATAAGCAGACTTTGTAATAGTTTGAACAACGTTGAGGGAATTATTTTTTTCGCAAGAGTGATGGCGTTGGGGGAAAACGGTCCTTGTGTCAGTTGTTTCTGGGTGCCAGGGCTTCTATTGCGTGTTTGAGGAAGGAGTTGAAAGCAGTTTATGTCCAGGATGTGTGAGGGTACTGTACGCACCTATTTTCCCAGCCTCTTTTTGACTTCGTGCAGGATCCAGGTCCTCCATGGAAGGCAGGATTGGCAAGCAACTGGTTTCTCTGCAGTCCTAATTCCTCCTGGAAGTGAGTCTGGGTCTGTCCTGTTGGGTTGCAGAACCAAACCAGACAGTTATAGAGGTGCAGGTGACAGACTCAATAATTCTCAGGAAAAATTTAATTATACAGAAAAGGGGACTTTTCACCCGTTCATGATTTGAGTTTGGTATGGAACACCCTTCTGCAACAATTTCTGGAAAAAAAAATCCACATTGGTAACTAGAATCATGGCAGGAAGGGAAATCAAAATGACCCCAGAAAAAAAAAAAAAGAGCTCTTAGCCCTGATCTGGACCAAAGGAAAAAGAAAAGAAATTAGTTTGGGAGCCTGGAATGGACATTTTTCCTTCCCATGGGAATTATGGGAACTGTAGTTTCTCCCCCACCCACCCACCCACCAAGACTGGACAAAAATTTTGACATCTGTCAAAAATGGTGTTGGGTCTTTTTGTGCCAAGGGGGTTGGACTAGATGATCTACAAGGTCCCTTCCAACTCTGTTAATCTGTATCTAAGTTCTCAAAAGCAGGTAATTAATCATTTTTCAGCACTTCCCTAACTTTTAAAGTGCATAGCTGTGCAAATTGGGAAGGGGGTCCCTCTTTATTGCAAAGAGACAGACTTTTTAAGAATTATCTGGTTTGCTCGGAAAGCCACTTCACTCTTTTTCTGCTTGTTTTTTCTGCATTCCTTGGGGGGGAATTGAATAATGTCAAACTCCACCTGTTTGCTCCCTTCTGTTCTCTCTTTCTCTTTCTTTCTCTCTCTCTCTCTTACTTTCTCTCTCTCTTCTTCTCTTTTTTTCTCTCTCTCTCTCTCTTTCTCTTTCTCTCTCTTGTTTTCTCTCTCTTTCTCTCTTCTCTCTCTCTTTCTCTCCCTCTTTTTCTTTCTCTCTCTTTCTTTCTCTCTCTCCCTTTTTCTCTTTCTCCCTCTCTTTCTCTCTCTCTCCCTCCCTCCCTNCCTCTCTTTCTCTCTCTCTCCCTCCCTCCCTCCCCCCCCCCGCATCCCTTTTATAGTTTATCCATGTTACTTGTCTGATTTCTCACATATGATTCCTAAATGTCTCACAGGGACATCTCGGCTTATTCTTCTTCCTCTTCTTGTTCCTCCTCCGTGTCTCACTTTCTGCCTTTTCCTTCTGTCTGTTTGTGATTGCAGTGGTCTTCTTCTTCTCTGTGTCCCCCCAAAAAGCCTCCTTTTAGAAGCAGAGCAAATGTAGACGCCTCGAAGGTACCCTTCCTCCCTTCCTCGCCAACCCAGGAAGGTGGAATGAGCTGTTGGGAGCATCACGATGCTTGCATGCTTCCGTCCACCCCAAAACTTCATGAAACATTTTTTTATGTGTGTGTGTGTGTGTGTGTCTTTCTTTCCTGATTTAGCTTTCTTTTCTTTTTTTTTTCTCCTCCTGGAAAAAAAAAATCCACCAACAATCAACAACCACAACACACATACACACACACTTCCCCAACCCAAAACTTCCACTCATATAACATGGATTGCGACATTTCCCGGAATGTTTGGCCGAGCCATCAAACCTGAAGATTATTCCCACGTTTATGAAGCAGATCCAGGATTCTCCAATGTTGTTGTGTGTGTGTGTGTTGTTCTTTTTTAACTATCTCTCCCCGGATCAACAGGTAGTCCTCGACTTACAACTAGAGCTGAGCTCAAAATGTCTAAGCGGAATGGCTGTATAGTGAGTTTTGCCCCTCCCTCTCCCGTTATACACAGGTTTCCCACGGTTCTTAAGCGGACCACCGCAGCTGTTACACAGTTATTAAGCCGGAATCTGGCTTCCCCCAGTTGACTTTGCTTGTCAGAAAGGCACCAAAAGGGATCACCTGACCCTGGGATATGGCAAACAGTCATAAATATGAGTCAGTTGTCGAGTGCCTGCATTTTGATCACCTGATTCTGGGGGTGCTGCAACGGTCATAAGTATGAGTTGGTTGCCAAGGGTCTAGAGTGGTATGGTGGCCTAGAGGTGGAGCTCTAGGCCTCCTGATTGGGCCCAGTCAGGAGGCTGTTAGAGTCTAAGTAGAGGCAGGTATTTCTCTCTTTGGGCACAATGAGAATATATCTGCTGGGGGGAAAAACTCCACATTGGCGACAGGAAAAGCATCCGGCCAGTAAACACTCAGCTGCTTTCAGTTGCCGACTCCACCCTGCAAAGGTTGTTAAAAGAGGATGATGAGAGGGAGGAAGGGAGAGAGAGAGAGAGAGAGAGAGAGAGAGAGAGAGAGAGAGAGAGAGAGAGAGAGNAGGGAGAGAGAGAGAGAGAGAGAGAGAGAGAGAGAGAGAGAGATGGGTAAATAGGTAGGTAGATACATACATACATACATAGATACATAGATACATAAATATGGATGGATGGATGGATTAGATAGATAGGTAGATAGATAGATAGATAGATGTCAGAAGGGCGCCAAAGGGGATCACATGACCCTGGGATATGGCAAACGGTCATAAATATGAGTCAGTTGCCGAGTGCCTGCATTTTGATCACCTGATCCTGGGGGTGCTGCAATGGTCATAAGTATGAGTCGGTTGCCAAGGGTCTAGAGTGGTACGGTGGTCTAGAGGTGGAGCTCTCACCTCACAATCGAGGCTGTTAGAGTCTAAGTAGAGGCAAATATTTCTCTCCTTGAGCTCAATGAGATTATATCTGCTGAATAAAACTCCTCATCGGCAACAGGAAGGGCATCTGGCCAGTAAACACTCAGCTCCATTCAGTTGCCCTGACTCCACCCCACAATGGATTACGGGGTCGTTAAAAGAGGATGAAAGATGATGAGTTGCCGAGGATCTGAACTTTGATCCTAAGACCATGGGAATGCTGCAACGGTCATGCGAAAAACGATCCTAAGTCACTTTTTCCCATGCCGTCAGAACTTCGAACAGTCACTATAAGAACAGTTGTAAGTCAAGGGCTACCTTCACTTCCTCTCTCTCAATGGAGGGATGGGTAATTTTTCCTCCTGAACCCAATAACAGCTGCTCTATCTTGAGCCAAGGGCACCCACACCCCCTAAATGTAACCCCCACAATTTGTCCCCTCCCCCCTCCGTTTAAGGGCCCCAATTTCTGGGACTGGATCCCCAGGAACGAACATGCTGGATCTTCTTCTTAAATGGCTTCCTTTCCTTCCCACCAAATTTGCACCCGGATTTGGGATCTTGAATCGCTTGCTTGGATTCAAGGATCAGTGAATAGCCTCGCCGGGATCGGGGGGATGCATCCAGGGACCTCGAAGGGTCTGATGGGAATGGAGGGGGGAAGAAATCACTTGCACCCCACTGCATTCCATCAATTGGGGGGGTTCTTGTTTGGGGGGGGCATGGGGTGGAAGCCCCCTCTTCCACGATCTGTGTATGTTGTATGTGAGAGATTTCTTGCTGGTTTTTTTGCAGTCTGTCTGTCTGTCTATGTACAGGGTTGTTGCCAGCTTGACAATTATCCTTTATATTTGCCCAAATATCTTAATTATGTTATGGGTGCCCTACGTGACAAAAGCAATTAAGAGGTGGCCAATCACTTAGCTTTTAAATAATAACAATAACAGCAACAACTCAGCATTGAACTTTGGAATCCTGGGTGCACTCTGAGCTGGGTTGTGTTCATTGCAGATGTTTCATGACCCAACTACGTTACATCATCAGTGCTGGAAGGGAACAGGGTTGGCTCTCTGTTTATATACGGCGAGCCTCTAGTACAGTGGTGGCTAACCTTTTTGGGCTCCTGTGTTCGTGTGCCAGCACCCAGAAGGCAATGCACGCCTCCCCACATCCCCTACGCACGCGTGCGCAATCCCCCCACCCCTGCCGCCCACTTGCCTGCATTGCACCTTACAGCTGGTTTGAGGCCTTTTTCAGCCTCCCAAAGGCTTGAGGAAGGCTTCTGCAGGCTCCTGCAAGCTGTGCAGGCTGAAAACTAGCCCTGTTTCATCACTTCCTGTTTTTTCGAAAATACCGGAACTGACGAAATGGGCCTAGTTTTCGGCCTGCAAAGCTTTCAGAAGCCTGCAAAAGCCTTCCTCAAGCCTTTGGGAGGCCGAAAAAAGCCTCAAACTAGCTGAAAATCAGCTGGGAGGTGCACGCATGCGCAGTGAGGTAAGTTTGCCTGCAGCTTGTGTGCTGACACAAATGGCTCTCTGTGCCACCTGTGGCATGCGTGCCATAGGTTCGCCATCATGGCTCCAGTAGATAAAGAGAGCCAATCTCTTCTAGTACTGATGATGTTACCTAGCTGGGTCATGAAACGTCTGCAAGAAAACCACCAAGCTCAGAGAGTACCAAGAACCCCACAGTCTACTTTCAAGGGTCTCCAAACGTGGCAAGTTTAAGACTTGTGGACTTCAACTCCCAGAATCCCTGAGCTAACATGACTGGAGGAGGAATTCTTAAAGCTGTCAATTTTGAAGACCCCCCCCCCATGTCTATTTCTTCCTCCTCCTCCCCTCCCTCCTCCTCCTAGCGTTAATGATGTTACCTACTTGGGTAATGCAATATCGACAAGAAATCCACCAACCTTAGAGAGAGAGCCAACTTCATTCCCTTCTAACACTGATGACGTTTCCTATCTGGGTCATGAAATGTCTGCAAGAAAACAACCAAGCTTAGAGAGCATAAGGGACCCCCACATTCCACTACATCCTCTTCCTCCTCCTCCTCCTCCTCTTCCCACTGATGATGTTACCTACTTGGGTAATGCAACATCTCCATGAAAGCCATCAAGCTCAGAGAGCACCAAGGACCCCCGATGCTAGACATGTTCCAACAAGCGATTGGGTGTGTGGTCCCAGGGGACATAAACCATCATTTGGGTTAGGAAATGGAAATGGAGCATCTGGGGAAGGGGGGGGGAATCAACCCAGCTGTGAGATCCAGACACCAACTGGCCATTCCTCTCTCTTCCCTCCCCATTCTGTCCTTCCAGTCCATCCGGGATTAGCCAAAGCTACCCTGAATCTTGCCCTACGGCTACCGAGTGCGTGGCCCGGGTTTCGTTTTGGTTGTCACCACACCCCGGGGAAGAAACATTACCCGCTCTGTTATGGCTTCTCTCTCCTTCTTCTCCTTCTCTCCCTCCCCCCCTCCCCACAGGTCAAACCAGCGCTGGGCCTAAAAAGTCTCTTTCTCAGAAGTCCAAAGCAGGCCTCACTCGACAGCCCTGCTGCTGGTCAGCTCAACCGCAAACATTCCTTTAGCAGCCAGCTTTTACGGCGGACGGCTAGCGCGCCCACCAAGAGCTTAAAAAAGCCCAAGATCGCCCTGGATGCCCGAGACGAGAGCTCAGAAGGTGACGGCAAGGTCCCTGTTCTGGAAGACGCCTCCCATCCTCGCTTTGACCAGGAATCCGACCTCCCGTTCCCGGTGCCATTGCCTTCCCGAGAGGGTCTCGGCATGGCAGGGGACCCCAAGGGATCCAAAGGTAAGGCTCACAGTTGGGGCAGAGAGCAAAGCCGAGGTGGCCAGGGGTACCAGGATACCACCTTCAGCGAGCCCATCCGGAGATCCAGCCGGATCTGCCTCCAGGAACCCACCGGGCAGAAACAAGGCCTTTTCACCTGCATCGAACCGGGTAGGATGGGCATGGCCACCTATTGCATGAAGTGTGTGGTCGGCTCCAGCGACAGCCCGGAGGTGGAGGGCCAGTGGAGCGAGCCCGGCACTGGCCAGCCCACCTCTAGTGATGCTCCCCACTGCAGCGGCTGCGACAGCGTGGCGGTTGAGGAGCGGGCAGAGCTGAAACCTTGGGGAATCCAGGAACAGCCCCGCGCTCACTCCGAGCTGCACCTGTGCACCAGCTATGGGGCTACCAGGAGCCTGCCCAGAACCTGCCAGCCCTTTGGGACCTCAGGGAAGAAAAAGGGGGACTCGGCATGTCTTGGGCCCAAGGATCGGTCGTGGCGGCGGTGGCACGCACCACCCAGCGGCAAATACCGCAGCACCCTCAACCTGGTGAGCTCCAACAATGGCTCAGTGTCCTCCACCTCCAGCAGTCTAGACAGTCTCGAGAGCCCCGATTTCTCCCAGGGCTGGCCGGAGAGCGCCCGCAAACAGGCGGGCACCCTTCAGCGGGAAATGAATGCCTTGTTTTCTGAGAAAATGGAGGAAATTCGGAGTAAATCCCCTATATTCTTCACCGGTAAGATCAGATCTCCCACACCCGACCCTCTGTTCCAGATCCAAACTGTGGTTGCCTCCCTGTAGAAACATCCCACACTCCTCGTTCCCTGGTTGTCAGCGTGGGGTTGGCCGCTTGACCGTCATCCTCCCTTAGTGACCAAGCATGATGTTGTCATTTCATTTCCGCTGGGGGCTTTAACCATAGCGAAGTTGTGACTTCCCCTGCATGCCAGCCCATCTCCTCTCTTTTTGCAACTTGTTGTAATGTTCCTTTTTTGTGTGTTCCATTGGGTGCAATCCTAAGAACCGTTTCTCGTCCAACCAAAGTAACTACCTCACGGAAAGCCAAAATTAACTCCTCCCCAGCCTTGTGTTCTGGCTCCTTGAGTTCTCTATCAAACGAGTAATCCTCGACTTATGACCACCTTTGACCTCAGCATTTCGATCACTAAGTAGAAACATCAGTTAAGTGAGTTTCATCCCATTTTAACCCTAACCCTTCCTTGCCACCATTGTTAAGTGAATCCCTGCCATGGTTCAGTTCCTAATGTGGTCGTTAAGTGAATCTGGCTTCTCCCACCCTGACTTTGCTTGTCAAAAGGTCACAAAACGTGACACCCACCCACCCGGGATTATTATTATTATTATTATTATTATTATTATTATTATTATTATTATTATTATTATTATTATTATTATTCCCTGAAGGAATATCTTCCAGGAGAAATGGAAATCTGTCAGCCTCCTAAAGAAAATTTTTTTGTTTCATTGTGAAAAGCCAGTTTTACAGCATTTTTCAAACAGATATATTTAAATAGTACTGTAGACAATCATTGTTTTTTTAGGTTTGACTAAGCTTGGTCGAAGAGCAGTGTGGATTTTTATTTGCCTTTACTCTTAATTTAAAACTACCAGAACCTCAGCTCTGTTATTTGCTTAACTTCGTATGAACATGTAAATATTCTGTTTTGGTTTAAGACTCCCTTGCACTAATTACAATTTAACAAATAAATACTTTATTTCTGAAAGAAAGAAAGAAAGAAGAAAGAAAGAAAGAAAGAAAGAAAGAAAGAAAGAAAGAAAGAAAGAAAGAAAGAAAGAAAGAAAATCCTGCTTTATATCAGCTTGATAGTATTTCCCCTGTTTTAACGGCCTCTGGAGTAGGTATTTCCAAATATGGAACCCCTCCTGATGTCTGAGAACCAAATGCCATCATGCCAATAAACCTATTTTGAAATAAAAAGCCCAAATAGGATTTTTTTTCCTCTGAACACAGAGAATCCCCGGGGGATTTCTGACTGAATGGCAATAGAATACGGGGTTGAAGGTCCCTTCCAGCTCCGGAATCCTTCATTCCCGTTTCAACAGATTGACAACCTATGTCATTATCCATAATCCTGTTCCTCATGGGCAGACATTTCCTCTCCCCCCCCCCAATTCTTTCTCTTAAGCTTCTCCTGGTTGGTCAAAAGCGAATTCTCAGGATCTGCATGTTCAGTTAGTCTCATTTCCTCAACTTCCTTTTCCTAATTTATTCTCTGTCCCTGAACTAACTTGGTTTTTTTTTTAATTTTCCTTCTTTTTCCCTTTTCCTTGTGCCCTCTTTCACCGTGTAGTTAAGAATTGAAAGGATGATCCAGTCCCAGGTAACTGAAGACTTCTTTCGGGGTTCTTTCCTTTGCCTGCTTTCTCACTTTCTCTACAGCCTTCCGTCCTTCAGAGGTCGGTCAAATGAGAACCCAGATGGTTGGGAGGCGATATGCTGACTCTGTAAACCGCTTAGAGAGGGCTGGGAAGCACTGTGAAGTGGCATATAAGTCTAAGGGCTGTTGCTAGTGCTATCACCCATCCATCTATCTATCTATCTATCTATCTATCTATCTATCTATCTATCTATCTATCTATCTATCTATCTATCTATCTATCTATCTACCTACCTACCTACCTATCTATCTATCTATCTACCTATCTATCTACCTATCTATCCCTCCCCCTCTCCCTGTCACTTCCCCCTCCCTCCCTGGTGATGCAGTGGTTATAATGCGGTATTGCAGGCAAGTCGACTCAGCTTTCCCTCCTTCCGAGGTGGGTAAAATGAGGACCCAGATGGTTGGGGGCAAAGAGGCTGAGTCTGTAAACCGCTTAGGGAGGGCTGCACAGCCCCATGAAGCGCTATATAAGTCTAAGGGCTATCGCTATTGAAGGCGCACGATTGCTGAAATACTCTGGCGGTTCCAATTTAACCACATGGTTATGGCCACGTCTCCCCAGAGCATGGCTGCCGAATGACTGCTTCTGAATCCTAGCGTTGTGGGTTGCAAAATCCATACATTCCCCTGAGACTGGCTGTTGTTCACATGACCTAGTTAATCCGACTCTAGTCCCGCTGAGCTTTGAATTGGCAGAGCTGGGATGATCCAAGTTAAAGTGCCCTGCAGTGTTTCCTGTCTATGCCAAGCCCTGCAAACCCTTTCAATGTATTTACACGTAGCATATTTTTTAAATCTTTTTTTTTACATATTTGTTTTATATTACAAGCTATAGGCTGGGCGCTTAACAGTTACTCTCTTTTCAGTATTTTGTGATGGTATATTATCTTTCCAAAGTACATTAATCTTATCTTTCTTTAAAAAATCCCACCCTAAAGTGTATTATCTTTTCAGATATTAATTTAAGGTATTAATATTTTCTCGTTAAATATGATGTAATAGCCATGCAGTTATGCAATTACAGGATCCAATGATTTGTTTCTGTCATTTTCCATTCTTAATGACTAGACAGTGGTGGGATTCAACATTTTTTGCTACCAGTTCTATGGACGTGGCTTGGTGGGTGTGGCTTGGTGGGTGTGGCTTGGTGAGCGTGGCAGGAGAAGGATACTGCAAAATCCCCCTTCCCTCCCCACCCCACTAGCCTGCTTTCCAGCTCCGTTATCCTGTGCAGGGCAACCAAAGAAGACCCAGCCAATCAGCTGGGACTAAATGGGGAGCCAGAGAAGAGATGGGGTTGGCGAGGCCAGTCAGAGGTGNGCCAATCAGCTGGGACTAAATGGGGAGCCGGAGAAGAGATGGGGTTGGCGAGGCCAGTCAGAGGTGGTATTGGCCGGTTCTCCGAACGACTCACAATTTCTGCTACCCGTTCTCCAGTCAGATCCGGCTGAATACCACCTCTGGGTGCTTCTTCTCCTTGCTAGAACAAAATGAAAAGAAAGCAAGAATTGAGTCAATGCCAGAACAGAGTGGGTGGGATGTGGAGGGGATTGGCCCGTTGCCTGTTTGTCTGGGCCAAGATAAAAGCCGGGCGTGGCTGATTCTACTTCTCCCTTATTGAGATGGCTGGGTTTGACAAATATCCCTCAAAGTGGGCCAACTCTTTCCAACTCGTTGCTCAAAATGGGACCACAGGGACATGCAAGCCACTTTCTTTGAGAACTTCTTGGATATTCACTCATTCATGGATTTCTTCTCCTTCTTCCTTCCAGATGTCCACCAATTCTCCATGCACCAGTCAGCCCCTTCCTTATGCAGCCTCCAGACCATCCACGAAGAGCCCCTCGCCGCCAATGAGAACCAGCCTTCCAGTTTCTGCTTCCTTCTGCCCACCTGCCCCATCAGGGACCCCAAAGAAGACTCCAAGCCTCGTCCTTCCCAGGAAGCTGTTCCAGATGGAAGGGAACACTTTGAGAGGACTTCTTGTTTGGAGCACCAGACAGTTTCAGAGAAGACGCTTCTCGCGCCCAACATCTCGGGAGAAGAAGGTGGGATGGGAAGCACCAAAGAAGGAGAAGGTCGGACAAGGGCTCCTCACCATGGAGGTCTTCTCCATCCTCAAGTACAGCACCACCTCGCATCAGACAATTGTGAGCTCCACCCGGCTGGAGATGGCCAGAAGAAGACAGACGAGTTGGTTCAATGGCTGACAAGCGATGAGAAGAACAGAGTTGGAGTTGGGCCACCAAACCAAAGTGAAAGGGACAACAGCACCACGCCAACTCCACTTTGCACAACTCCCAAAAGAACTGTCGCAATCCCCGTGCCTCCGACTGTTGTGAGGAGACCGAGGGATGAAGGGTACAAGCGGTGCAATCACGGAGTCTCCCTGAAGCCTCCTGAGAACTGTTTTCCTACCCCGGAAGTTTATTGGGATGCCACGGTCCATGACCGCATCTGGAGCAAGCTTGATTTCAGCACCCACCAGGACAGCATGTCCTCCTCTTCCAGCATGTCTTCCAATGACACTGTCATCGACCTCTCCTTGCCCAACCTTGCCCGGAAGAGCCTTCCCGACCTTGACGCTCATAACGCCATCCCCCAGAGAAGAACCGTGAGGCCCTGGTCCGCCAACGCAGCCTCTGGGCGTGAAGGCCCCACAGTGACCAAGAGCAAATCCAACCCCAACTTGAGGTTGGATCAACCTGTGGAAGACGACTGGCGCGCAAGGCCGCTCAGCTTCTCCTCGACGTCCAGAAGACACACCTGGAACCGGTTGTACATGGAGAGCCTCAAGAGGTCATGCCTGAAGCCTGAAGAGCAGAGGAACCCCGATGCCAGCCCCATGAAGTCCAAAAGCCTCGGAGACCTCACCTCAGACGACATCCGGTCCACTTCGGAGAGCAAGTACCGGAGCATCAGCCGCAGTTTTGCCACCCGTTCAGTGAGGGCCCATGACCATCGTGGGGCCTTCAAGACTTTGGGAAGGTCTCCAGATGAACTGACGGAACGCCTGAAGAAACTCACCTTCTTCCAGCAGGAGGACGACATCACTTCGCCCACCTGCCTGGAACTTCCCAAGGCTGAGGAGGAGGAGGAAGGCGAAGCAGAGGAGCAGGAGGAGGAAGAAGAGACCGTCCTGATCCGAAGGTCTTCTTCCCGGAGTCAGAGCAGGGTGAGGTACATCGCCAACCGGGCCAGGCAAGCGCAGGAGAGGCAGAAGCTCAAAAGTTTGGCCTTGAGCAAAAGGAGTCCCATCGAGGAGCGGGGCATCCCCGAAGGAGCCTGCTGCTTTCCGGGGGGGCCGTACACGGACCCGGCTTCCCCTGGCTTGTTTACATCCCAACTCAAGAACCCGACGGACTTGAATCCCGACACCGAAGTCGTCTTTACCTTCAGACTCTGACGGTGGGAAGGGCTGAACCAGAAATCGATGTTTACATTGCTGTCGGAGCAAAACCAACCATCCCCCTTCCCTGGTTTTCTTTTTTAAAAAATACACATGCGTATACGTGTGTGTGTGTGTGTGTGTGTGTGTGTGTGCCTAGTGCAGAAAACCCTCGTTCAATGAGGGAGGACACTCCACCTCCCCTCCTCCTCCTTCTCCCCTCCTCCTCTTTCTCCTCTCCTCTTCCTCCTCTCTTCCTTCTCCTCCTCCTCTCCTTCTCCTCCTCCTCCTCCTTCCACTCCCTTCTGGCACTGATGATGTTCCTTAATTGAGTCATGAAACGTCTGCAAGAAAACCACCAAGCTCAGAGAGCACCAAGGACCCCATAGTCATCGTCCTCCTCCTCCTCCAATGGACTACTCTATGTTTGTGAGAAACTGTAATAATAATAATAACGATAATGCAGTCTGTAGCATGCATCACGGGAGTGGGCAACTCCGATTTTCCCAGGGTGAGGTTCCTCCCTTCTCCACGTTCCCTGGGAAGCACGTCCAAGGAGCTGCACGATTGTCCCATTTCTTCCTCTCTTTCTTCTTTTTTACCGCCTGCTTTCCTCCATGCCCCCTCTCCCCCAGCCCCGGGGCAGACCGCCCAAACAGTTGGCTCAACCATCCGTTGTGGCCTTAGCTTAATTCATGCCCAGGAGGCCAAGTGGCAAGGACCACGTCCAAAATCTTCCCTGAGTTTCTCTCCTTGCTTCTAATCCCCACGGCTTTCTTCTACCCTTGCAAGGTTTCTCTGCGTGAGAACCTGGGAGAAATTTTTAGAAGCTGTGTGCCAGAGGGCATTGTTCTTGGTTTCTCTAGATATTAGGAAGGAAAGAAGGAAAGAAGGAAAGAAAGAAAGAAAGAAAGAAAGAAAGAAAGAAAGAAAGAAAGAAAGAAAGAGGAAGGAAGGAAACTATCCCTCCTTTTAAAAAAAGACTGTCACCCACTTGGTTTCTCTTTGTGTTAGGAGGAAGGAAGGAAAAGGAAGGAAGGAAAGAAGGAAGCCATCACTCCCTTTAAAAGAAGACTTCACCAACTTGGTTTCTCTATGTGTTAGGAGGATGGATGGATGGATGGAAGGAAGGAAGGAAGGAAGGAAGGAAGGAAGGAAGGAAGGAATGTGAATGAAGGAAAAAAAGAAAGAAAAGAAGGAAAACCTGTTGCCAAGTTTCCTTTCCTTTTGTAACCTCCCCTCTCCAGCTGGGTTTGAGCCCTGTGCTTTAAAACAGAAAATCCCTTGATCTTGATGCCCAGACAAAAGGATCAGTAGCCCCCTTTCTTCCCACATCAAGGGCTTCCAGGCTAGGCTTCTGTGATTCTGCAATCTTCCTCATGAACAGATGTAAATTCTACCACCTGTCCACCCCCACAACCTCCTTGTGCCTCAAACTGGCACAAAACCCTTGCTAAACCCAATCAAAGCCCTGGCAAAACCTCCCTTTTTTTTCCTCCCAGTCCTTTCTCCTATCAAGTCGTTGCAGAAATATATTCTTTTCTCTTTTCTTTTTTTAGAGCAGGCCAGGTTATTTGAGGGAAAAAAGAGCTTGTTCCCAGATCTTATTTCTTCCTCTCCAGCCTGCAAGTTGCTTTCTCACCCTAATTGCCGGATTAAAACCAAAAAACGAGAAAAAGAGCTTTTGGAAAACCCCGGCTGACCCTCACCTCGCTTAACAACGGACGGATCTCTTTGCTCTCTGTCGCAAATACAGGTAAACCTCCCCTTAACAATCACAATTAGAAAAAAAAACCCAGTGGAGATTAAGAATGTAAACTTGTTAAGTGTTAAGCACATTAAATACCCCAGACAACACGATGTTGTTTAAGCACTAAGAAATGTATTTAATAGAAAATCAATAACAATAATAATAAAAACTATAATTGCAACCGGAACCACCATTGCTAAATGAGGCGGTTATGAAACGAACCGCACAGTCATTCAGCAGATCCAATTTCCCCCATCGAGTTTGCTTGTTGGAAGATAGTTGGGAAAGCCACATATGGCAATTACATATGGCCACTGCGATATGTACAGTGCGGTTGCCAAGCCCCCGGATTTGAACCACATGTTGTTGGAGTCAGTAGTAAGTTTGGGGTTGCCCCCCCAGTTCTGTCATGACTTTGAACAATTGCTAACCAAATGGTTGTAAGTCAAAGAATACTGATATGTGAGTCTGCAAAAGCAGATTTGGCATTTCTTCCTTCCTTCTATTCTATTTCTATTATATATTATTCCATCCTAATTTTTCTGCATTCAGTTCTATATTCTATTCTATATTATTCTATTTTAATTTTTCTGCATTTCAGTTCTATATTCTATTCTATATTATTCTATTCTAATTTTTCTACATTTCAGTTCTACTATATTATTCTATTTTAATTTTTCTGCATTTCAGTTCTATATTCTATTCTATATTATTCTATCCTGATTTTTCTGCTTTCAGTTCTATGTTCTATTCTATTCTGTACTCTAGTCTATATTATTCTATTCTGCTTTCTGTTCTATGGAATGGAATGAAGTGGAATGGAGAATAGAATAAAAATACAATAGAATGTAGGATAGGATAAGATAAGAATAGAATTAGAATAGAATGCAATGGAATACAATAGAATGCAGAATAGAATAGAATAACAGAGTTGGAAGGGACCTTGGAGGTCTTCTAGTCCAACCCCCTGCTCTGGCAGGAAGCCCTACACCACTTCAGGCAAATGGCTGTCCAATCTCTTCTTAAAAACTTACAGTGTTGGAGCAACTCACAACTTCTGGTGGCAAGTTGTTCTACTGTTCAATTGTTGTAAGGGTCAGAATTTTTCTCCTTAGTTCTAGGTTGCTCCTCTCCTTGATTCATTCTCATCCATTGCTTCCAAAGCATTCCTCCTGGAATAATGCAAATTTACTTGGCCGTATCATAAGATCTCCTACCTTGGGCAGGGGGTTGGACTAGAAGATCTCCAAGGCCCTCTTCTTACCCCTAGGACTCCATGGTTCTCCCTCCCCTCCTTCCCTTCTACCATCTGCACTGCCACTTCCGTTTCATTTTTAGGAGAAACCAAGTTAGTGGGTCTTCAAAACAACCAGGAACAGTGATAAGCAGCTAAGAATAAAGGAATAAATTTCTCTATTTTAGAACTTTCTTCTTCTTGCCCCAAAGTTTCTTTCTTGATCATTTTCAGATTTTTTTTAAACAAAAACAAAACAAGTTTGCACAAAAAATTGCATGGGTTCCTTTGCGCGTTTCTCTAAACCGATGCATTTTTGTACTCCGTTTTTCCTAAGATAAACCCATTATTGCTATGACGTTTGCGAGTTCAATGTCTCTTTTCGAAATCCCATTCTTGTTACCAAAGTTTGACTTAAAGGGTGAAGATTCTTAGTTCATAATCACCAAAGATGGTCTTTCTGGATGTTTTACTGCTTGTCTATTTTGCACTTCCATGCGATATATTTTTTTAAATAAATCAATGCTTTAAAAGAAAATCAGTAAACTTTTAACTCTGCTCAGAGTTAAACCGGAGATTAAACTCCTTCTTAAAGGAGTTTCCGTTTGCTTGATTCCCCTTGCCTAATTAATGTATTATAATAAATCCCATTCCCCCCCCCCAATAAGATAAAAAAGTCAGAGATTATATTAAGAGATGCTATAAATTGAATTTTATTTTTTAGCTCTTGTTAACATGTGGTCGGAGAGTACGAAATAGGCCAAGGGATGGATTTTGTCGTCATTGTTGGTTGTTGGTTGGTTAGTTTCCTCTTTTTAAAAGGCAAATAATTTAAAATCTATTTGTAAAACTGCCTGATGCAACTTCAGAAATAAAGATTATTTAACCTACTTTAACCTACTAGCTCCAAGCAAATCTCAGAAGTTTATGGTTGTAATATTCATATTGCATGTCTTTCTTCCAAGTCAGAGGTGGAAAAAGGTGCTGTAGTCAGAATTACACTATGAATACTCACACTCTAAATAACTCGGGGAGGGGGGGAAAATGGGTTTATTTTCGATGAAAGTATCTTAGTGTAAAAGAACAGCTGGTGGTGACGTTTGATGACCTTGAGCTGCGTGGTGTCAGGATTCCGGCAGTTACCCCCATTTAAATCATTCTTGAGCCAAACTTCCAAAACTTAAAAAGGATTTATTGGGAGATAACATGTCCGGCACTGCCTGGGTGCAGCCAACTCTGAGACACATAATTCATTTTCATCCTTGACACTGGTTTTCCCCCACCCCTGGGTGTGTCATCATATTCTCCAACAGACACATCCATAGCCCAGAGTCATCAATCATGGTCTCCAGTTAGAATTTTGCACGGCAGAAACTTCAGTCACCTAGTTACTATCTTTGAAAACATTTATGGAATGCACTTTTGATTTCCAAGCTGCTGCACTGCTCCCCCTCCCTTTCTGTTGGCAACTCTAAAAAGACTAGAGAAATATTTTATGAGTTGACATGTGGACTGATGGCTTCTGCAGAACTTCATGTCTAAGTGAGGTATTTATTTATTTGTTTGTTTGTTTATTTATTTTATTTATTCGCCCATGGCGACTCAAGGCGGCTTAAGTCTGTAAGTATATAAGGAGCACACAGACCTGAATTGTTTTGAAGGTATCTTCTCTGGTTAACCTCCGTTCCACTCAAGTTCAGTTCAGGAGTCTTTAAAGGAAGAAGGAGCTCCTGTTTGGTTTTTCTAAGAGGTATCTAGGACGGGTGTCGGCAACCCGCAACTCAGGAGCTGCATGCGGCTCTTTGGGCCCTCTGCTCTGGCTCCCTGTTGGGTAATCCCACCACTGGCTGGCCCCATCCCTCGCCCTCCCCTCCCAGTCACTCCTCACCTGGCCTAGGTAAAATATAAAAACAAATGAGAGGGAGGGAGAGAGAGAGAGACCCATTTTCCCATAGAAAACACCAGGAGCCCCAAAACCTGGGTAGGTGTGACATGTGTGTGTGTGTGTGTGTCATGTGATTGGGTGGAAGTGACGTTGAGTTGACCGCACCTACCCAAGTTTTGTGGCTCCTTGTGTTTTCTATGGGAAAGGGGTCCAAATGGTTCTTTCAGTGTTTAAGATTGCAGAGCCCTGCTCTAGGAGAACCGCCATAGACAAGATCATGACCTGGGCTGGAAGACAATCCCACGGTGGAGAAAGATGATGGTTGGGAAGAACCAAGACTTCTTGACTTGCATCCTCCCCTCAATCCAGACCTATGAAGAGGGCTGAAGGCACATTTCCATCGATGTAGGTTTCCAGTTGCTTCCTGAAACTCCAATCAATGGATGCCGGTAAGTACTAACATGTTAATCTATGTCAAATTGAAGTGTTACAATGAGGGAAGGACAGGTGGAAAGAGAATGACAACAGTAGGTTAGGAGCAGGGGTGGGATTCTACCAGTTCACCCCTATTTGCTAGAATCGATTGTTAACATTCTAAGCAGTTCGGAGAACCGGTTGTTAGAATAAATTACTGGGCTAATCCTGTAAGGAAGGCAGGAAGGAGACATTCTGGTGTTGCTTACAGAAACTGCTTCTCCATTAACTCTTATTACATGTTTGGCAGGACTAGACTTCCTGACTCAGGGACTTCTCTGGAGTTTTTTTCCCCTCCTTTGCTGGTACTTTGCTTGTGTGGAGTTGGCCACACCCAGCCAATAACATGACCACCAAGCCATGTCCACCCAGTCACATGACCACCAAGCCACACCCAGCAACTAAGCCACGCCCACAGAACCGGTTGTTAAAAAATTTGAATCCCACCCCTGGTTTGGAGGACCCCAAGTTCTTAAGGTCACCAGAGGTTTCCTGACAGGGACAATTGGGGGCATATCTATAAACTCATTAATTACGATCGGTCCATGTCCATTCTCAAGTCATCCAGGCAAAGATGTTTGGATCAGGGCCCTTGCACTAAAATTGTTTTGTGGTTAGTTTGAGACTTAAATTATGATTAACTGTAACAAGCCAAAACAAAGTACAAAGTCCACACAGAGCTTCAAGGTTTAATCTGAACAGAGCGAATGACTTTGCTTCCTGCAAAGGCTTCTCTACCTTTGCACTTCCTTTATACCTTATGGGAGGGGGGAATCACCTCCAAGCCTTACTCCTGACTTACCCCTTTTGCCTCAGCTGCTCTTGCCTTCTAGCAGCTCTGTGCACACAGGCACTGGGAACAGGCTCCCCTTGTTCCTCTCCCCCCCCCCACTGCCAGATTCTGGAGGCTCCGGCATCAGCACCCCACTCCCAGATGGTGGTCCGTGAGAAAATTTTGGTGGTCCGCAGAAAAATGTCCCCCCCCCAAAGCAATTAATCCAGGCTGCGCAGGAACACAACGCTGCGCTGCCCACATGGCCTGCAGGAACACAAAGCTTGTGTCACTTGCATTGCGAACAACACGAGATAGTGAGGGGAGGGGGGAAAGGGTGGAGGGGGAGACTTGCCCCACTCGCCCCATGTGCCTGCCTGGCCACCGGGCTGCTTCTTTCCGCTTCTTCCTTCTGCTTTTGGCTGCATGCAAGGAAAACAGCAAAAGTCTTTCTCTCCCCCAAACTCCATCAGAAATGAGTCTTTGGGACCCTGCAAGGTCTCCTGCTCCAAGAGGCTGCACCAGCAAAGACTCATTTCTGGCAGAGTTTTGGAGGAGAGAAAGAAAACCTTCTGTTTCTTCTGCTGTTTTTCTTGCATGAAGCCAAAAGTCTCTCTCTCTCTCTCTCTCTCAAATAAAGAATGATCAGTTGGAAGGAAAATGGGGTGGGAGATTTTCCTGCAGACTTTTTGGGGGGGATTTTCCCAGGGGCTCTGGTCCACAGGATATAAAATGATGAATTTGGTGGTCCCTGAGGTCCAAAAGGTTGGACTAGATGACCTACAAGGTCCCTTCCAACTCTGTTCATCTGTTAAATCGATTAAAAACCAGGGATTTGGGTAGGAACCGCCAAGCCAGAAACATAGCTTTCCCATTTCCAATCCAAACGGGCTTCAAATCCAAAAAGGAAGTTTTCCTTTGGGCTCCGACCCACCTTGTTGATTGGTTTCTTTGGAATTCTTCCCTTTTTGACTCCCCTCCCCCCAATAAATAAATACATTTCTGCTCCTGGACTCAAGAATTGCGGTCACTTTTTGCTACCAACTTCCCAGCATCCTTGAAGTCTTAGAAAAGGATCTTGCCAACCGCAAAACGAAGCGTATGATGTCTCGTCCTGCATTGTCCCAGCCATAAAGCATCTCTCATTAATATTCCCCAGGCACCAACTCACCATTTAACATCACCCTGAAAGGTTTTTTTTTCCTTCTCCCCAAAGGGTGTGTGTGCGTGTGTGGTGTTGTTCTTTTGTCCTGCACAGAAAGCAGGCCTTCCTCGACTTTCCAAAAAAACCCTAGATTCTTCCCTCTTGAAATTTACCTCAGGCCTTTAAATTTGGCCCCTGCCTACCTCAAGTTGATGCATTTTCACAGGAATTCACCTTTTTCTGGCTCAACGGAGACTCAAACTGGTGATGTGGGATAATTTTCATCTCGTTATTCCTACACCTGTATCTCTTTCTCTTCTCTCTCAGCATTTCTGAATTTTGTGCATTCTTCTTCTCCCAGTCCTGTGTGGATCTGGAATATTTGCATTTTGAACCGGGGAGGGGGTGGTAAATTTTTTAAAACAATAAAAAGACGAGGGATAGCGGGGCTCATAGTTCTTCAAGCAGAAAACAGGCCAAGGTTAATGATAGATTTTTAAAGCTTTGAGGAATGCTGAATTATTCATCGACGGTCAAAGCTCGTAACCCTTCTGATTTCACCGCCTTTATACTATTCTACTGTACATCACAAAGGTCTCTATTACCAGCGTTGTTTCCACTGAACAAAAAATGTTTGATTTGTTTCCCAAAGGTTCCTGTGATGACCCAGGGGGGGATACAAAATAAACAAAGTCACAAAAACAGGTGAAGCCCCTTTTATTCCTTCATTTTGCTTCAAAGGTCCAAATACCCTTGACTGGAGACAAAAAAACTCCCCCCACAAGCAGTTACGAAAAGGAGGAAATGCCGTTTAAACTAAAAATGCCTATAAATTATAATGAGTAAAAACAACACAAACCACACTTAAACAACTAAAGGAACCAGGCAAGATGTGGGCTTGAAGACATCCACAGATATCGGAACACACCCTGGGAAGGATGCCAAACTCAGAGAGGAATAACAAACTAGAGATATTTCCACGCTTTGTTTCCAGCACTGGCTCATATGCATGTCCGTCCTTTTAACCAGTTCTCACAGCTGCAGCCCATGAAGGGGATCAGGGCCCTTTCCTCCCCCATAGACCACGCCATTCCTGTCTCTCCCTTATCCTGTCCTCCCTGCATGCCCTAGGATGACAGGGGATGGGCCTGGGTCCTCCTCTGACTGTCCAGCCGGCCTCTGCCCTTTCCCAGCCCCCTCCACAACCTCTGGAGCCACACTTCCACTCCCTGTCGGCTGTTCCTCCTCTCTCTCAGAGTCAGACTCCAACAGAGGCATGACACTTCCTATCCCCCCTCCCCCCACTTTCTGCTCCAGAATACAGAATAACAGAGTTGGAAGGGACCTGGGAGGTCTTCTAGTCTAACCTCCTGCTCAAGCAAGAGACCCTAGACCATTTCAATTAATCAGAATAGAGCTAGAACTTTCCCATCCCTGCTACAGGATGAGCAATTATAAACCAGTCTTTTGGGGGATAGGAAAGGGATAGACCGCTATAGCTGAACTTCAGTGGGAATCTGCCCAGCGGAATCTTCCCCGCAGGGAGAAACTTAGCACATCGGGGCAGAGCAAAATAGAAGGATAACTTTCCTTGTCAATTCATCAGTGGGATGGCTTGCCTCCAGAAGTTGGGGGTTGCTCTGTGATGGCGACCTATGGCACACGTCTGCCATAGGTGGCACGCAGAGCCATTTGTGCCAGCACGTGAGCTGCAGGCAAACTTACCTCACTGGACATGCGTATACTCCCAAATTTTTGTCTAGTTTGAGGCCTTTTTTGGCCTCCCAGAGACTTCAGGAAGACTTCTGCAGGCTTCTGCAGGCCGAAAACTAGGCCCATTTTGCCTAGTTTTTGGCTTGCAGAAGCCTTCCTCGAGCCTCTGGGAGGCCGAAAAAGGCCTCAAACCAGCTGAAAATCAGCAGTGAGGTACAGTGCAGGTAAGGGGGTGGCGGAGGTGGGTGGGGATTGCGCACTCATGCTTGGGGGACGTGGGGGGGGTGCATTGCCTTCTGGGTGCTGACACACAAGTGTGCGCATGTAAGTGCACACACTTACAATTTTTGGCACAGGAGTCCCCAAAAGGTTAGCCACCACTGGCCTAGAGTCTCCTGCTGGAGCAAGGGGTTGGACTAGAAGACCTCTGAGGCCCCTTCCAGCTCTATTCTGATTGATTGATTGATTGAGCAAGGTCCCTTCCGTCATCCTATCAATGAATCCAGGGAACGGCTGGCCTCCAGAAATGGTGGGCGTCCCATCGCTGGAGGCTTTCCAGAAAAAGATTGGATCTCCATTTGTCTGGCATTGTCAAGGGTCTCCTGCTGGAGCAAAGGGAGTTGGACTAACTCCTGTCATTCCTTTACCTGCACATGGGAAAGGCACCCCACATTTTCACACCCGCTTCGGCCCGAAGGAGCAGGCGAAGCAGAGGAGAACGCACCGCTACCCCCTTCCATCGGAGAACGGGGGAACAATAATTCCCCTCTTCAAATTTCCCCACCTCCAACTCCTCCTCTCCCAAATGGGACTGTGTGGCTGATTGATGCAGTCATTTTTCTCCCAAGCAGCTCATCAGCGCCGGCTGCCTTCGGCCGACGCAGTTCAGGGGCTCTTCTCTCAGCTGAAGGTGCCACCAACGGTAAGTGAGACCTTCTCTCTCTCTCTCGTTCTCCTCTTCTTGGAAAACCTTCTCTCTCCTTCCACCCTTCAAAAGTGTTTTTGCAATGCGCTTTCCAGGCTCAGCTTCCCACCTGGGAAGGAATAGGGAAGCGTGATCGAATAAAACTCCAGGAACTGGGATTTCTTTCCATTTGCGGCTCAAAGTAAAAAAAAGTTTCCCTTTCCATCAAGGTCCCTCGAAAAATTTCCAAGACAGAGCAAAAATTGAGACGTTATAAATGGTGAAGTTTTGCTGAGAATTTCCAAATCACCCCGTTTACTGATATATATTTATTATTATTAATTGTTTAATACCAAAAGCAAATGAAAAAGGACACCCAATCATTGATTTCTGTCTTCGCTTTGGGTGTTTAGTTAATTCAAAAAGTCAAAAAGGGAAGGGAAGGGAGAAGGGAGAAGGGGAAAGAAGGGAAGAAAGAAGATGGAATGGAAAGGGAGGGAAGAAAGAAGGGAAAGGAAGGTAGAGGAGAGGAATGGGACAAGGGAAGGAAAGGAAAGGAAAGGAAAGAAAGAAGAGGGAAGGGAAGGAAATGTGGGGAGAGAAAGAGAGGAGAGAAGAGGAGAGGAAAAGAAAATTATTTGATTCATTCTGCCGAAACGTTGTGACAATAATTTCCTGCTTTTGTATACAGGTAGTAGCCTCGATGCAGGCAAATAAATAGACTTCCAAAAGAGTAACAGTCTGAATGAGAGTCTCAGATCCCAACTGCAGAATTTCTTCTCTGCACTTTTTTCTCACAGATTGGATGTGAAGATTTCTGTAAAAATGAGAATCCCTCCCCTCTTAAACTTGAGACTTTGCTTCCTCCCAAAGTCCCAGTTCACCGAAACATATATTGCTGCCTTCATCTTTGTATTTCATCAATCCTCCATCCACAATTCCACCGTCTACATAATTTTTTTTAAAATCACTATATGCAGTCAAGCTAAGCTATCCCATTGCTGGAGACTAGATTTTGCTACCTGCCAATTTATTCCAAACATTTGCTTAAAATTCCCCTTCATGCAGAAATGTAGCATTTCAGGGAGAGGGTGAAATTAGAATGACCCCCCTCAATCTTAGCTTTCTAAGATAAGCTTGGTTTCCATCATTTAACTTCTGCATCTGCCTGCCCCTCTCAAATTACATCGAACAAATAAGTATACTCTTTTTTTAAAATAAAAATTTATTTAAGTTTTCCGCATTTTAAAAACATTTTTTTTAGTGAACAACATAATTCTAGGTTATCACATTTCCATACAAACATGACTTTGATTACATACTCATTTTTAACACTTAGTTTCATGTCTTACCATTACTTAACATATTTTCTATTATTTTTCTCAAATACTTTCCTCCAGCTTATTTTATACATTTTTTTCAATTCATTTCAACCTATTTCCTTTAACTTTAAATGACTCTCATGTCTTCATATTCATTATACTTCATGCTTTTATCTGTTAGGTTTGCAATTTCATCGCACGTTCTTATTTCATCATTTCAAAAATCCCATCTCAATTTAAACATTTTCAAAAATATAAGTATATTCTTAACTGATTTATTTATTTATTTATTTATTTATTTATTCATTTATTTACTTACTTACTTACTTACTTACTTACTTACTTACTTACTTACTTACTTACTTACTTATTTATTTATTTATTTATTTATTTATTTATTTATTTCTCTTAACAGAGGGTACTCCGGTAGGAAATTCTGCATCGTGATGGGCAAAGCTCTCAGCTTTATCTTCTGTGCTTCGTTCCTTTTGCTTGGACAACCTAAATGGACAGGTGAGAAGAAAAAAAAACAACCCTGAATTTTATCCCTTTTGCACAAGGGCTTTTTGCCTGAGCAGGAGGTTAGACTAGAAGACCTCCAGGGTCCCTTCCAACTCTGTTATTAGGTGGTCTGTATTCTAATGCTATAGTCCACATCCCCTTCATTGAATTATTCTCAATATTTGAAAAGTATTTTAGGCAATGATTCTTATGTATGTTTTCAGGACTAAGATCGCCCACAGTTATATGTAGAAAAAGGGAACTCCTTCTACCTCTTAATCATCTTAAATAAATCTTTAAAAAGTTAAATAAATAAGTAAACACCCCCCCATTAACCAATAACAAAGGTATCAGTTAATTTCTTTTAAAAAATACATTGACTTTGTGAAAAAGACATCGTCTTCATGGCAAGGCAAATAGTAACGTGGACAGGATTGCTTGTTCTGTTTCTTTTATTTTTGGAAAGGGTTCTTCCTCCTTATTAAATCAATTAAATTGATTTAAATGAACTGACTGATGGACATTTGCCTTCTTTTAGATTCATTTCTAACAAGTGTCAACACATCATCAAGTCTGTTTGTAACCCTAAATCTTGGCGAGATAAAAGCTGCAGTCTTTTCCCCATCTCTGCCAAAACTTGGAAGATGCATTTCTTTTTTGAGGAGCTCAGATTTTTTGGTGGGGGGAGGAAAGCTGCAAAAGAGATAATACGGTTTAAAAAGATTTGAACAAAGGGGCTTTGATCTCACTAACGGCTGAGCTTCGGTGCAGGTTTATTTTAATTATTTAAATTTAGGTTCACTAGGCAGGTTTCAATTCGCTGGCAGAGAATTTGTCTTGTCGCCCATTTTCGTATGGGTTCGAGCAAGAAAATAAAGCCTACTTTCTGCATCAGCTTGAATTGTGAGCAAACTGGGCCAAGCATGAATAAACTCACATTTCAGGTTGGATATCTCGCCTTTAGCTTAAATTCTCCTTGATCTCCAAAGGCCTCATTTCAACAAGAACTTGAAAAGTTTATCTCCAGGGAAACTTTTGTCCTGGGCCATTTTGCCCTAAAATGGGGAAACAGCAACTTTCCTGATTGAAGGGACTTTGCCAACAATCAGGGAGGTGTTTACCCAAATCACTGCCACATACCTTGGTCTTGTTTTGAACTTCAGCCATGTTTTTCCCCTGGTCACATAACTGATAGATCTGACCTTTTTCTCTGTCAAAGTCTCCTTCCTTCCTTCCTTCCTTCTTTTTCCCATTCTCATCTTCCTTTCTCGCCCTTCTTCCTTCTTTCCTCCTTTTTCCTGTGCTCAGTTTCCTTCCTTCTTTCCCCCTTTTTCCCATTCTCATCTTCCTTCCTTCCTTTCTCTTTCTTTCCTCCTTTTTCCTGTGCTCAACTTACTTCCATCCATCCATTCTTTCTTCCTTATCCTCTCTCCCTTCCTTCCCCCCTCCCTCCCTCTTCTTCCTCTCCCTCTCTTCCATCCTTCCTCCCTTTCTCTCCCTTCTTTTTCTTTTTTCTTTCCTTCTTTCCTTCTCCCTTTTCCCATTCTCATCTTCCTTCCTTCCATCCATCCTTTCTTCTGACTTATCCCCGTCCCTTCCTTCCTTTCTCCCTCCCTCTTCTACTTCTCAGTCTCTTCCATCCTTCCTCCCTTCCTCTTCCTCCCTGCCTCCCTTCTCTTTCATTTTTCCTTACTTCTCACCTACCTACTACCCATATCAAGGTTAATTGTAGATTCAATGTCACAGAAAAGTAAAGAGTATATTTAGAATGTCATTTCCTGTTATTTTTAAATACATGGTGTCACCCAATAATTTCGGGATCCAAAGTTGAGTGGAAAATGATTTTTTTTTTCGTCGCCCATCCAGTTAGGAATAATAATATAGGTAGTCCTTGACTTACAATGATTCATTTAATGACCATTCAAAGTTACAACGGCATGGGAAAAAAAGTGATTTGGGACCTTTTTCACTCTTATGGCCGTCACAGCCTCCCCGTGGTCCCACAATCAAAAAATTCAAACTCTCAGTAACTGATTCACATTTGTGACAGTTGCAGTGTCCTGAGGTCATATGATCCCCTTTTGCGCCCTTCTGACAAGCCAAATCAAGTGGGGAAGCCAGATCTACTTAATGACTGACTCAACACTCACCACTGGAGCAATTCCCTTAAGAAACATGGCAAGAAAAGGGCTTAAAATGAGGCAAAACCCCACGCAAAAATCAGTACATATACCTGTACAGGTACAGGTTACAAAAGTCAGTATATATACCTGTACAGAAACAGGTTGCAAAAGTCAGTTTACATATATTTTCCCCCCAGTGCTTATTTTTCAGCCTTGGGGGTCTCTTTCTTCCCAGCACTCCTTATGAGCTTGCAATAAATCCAAAATCCATGTCGGATCTGGATGCTGAACAATTTCTCCTGTGGAGAACTCCCTGACTGCTGCCATTGCTGATTATTTATGGGCCCTTTTTTTTTTTCAAGAGCTGGTCCTTTTTATTTATCTTTTCTCTCCTGAGGTTTGTGTGTGTGTGTGTGTGCGTGTGTTGTTTTGTTTTGTATTTCCCCCCCAATGGCCCTTGGAGGCATCTTTTGCAATTCCTGTCCCAGGCTGGCTGTTGGAGGTGCCAAAATCTTCAATGGGCCTCCTTGTTTCCTTCCACCGGCCCAAGCCCAGGGCCTTCCAAAAGGAGGCCAAGGAAAGTCCCGCTGGCTCGAACGGCAGCTTTTGAAAAGAAGACAAGGGGTGTCTTTGGGCCACTCTCCAGCTCCCATGGAGAGCTGCATCAGGGCTGGAAGGAAAAAAAAAAAAAA
>BHFT01019704.1:86113-133095 GCA_004320025.1 Laticauda laticaudata
GAAAAAAAAAAAAAAAGCCCTTTATAGCCAGATAATTCGGCTGGAGACAGCAGAGGCAAAATGGATAGCCATTTCTTCCCTCCCTTCCCTCCCAATATATGTATATAAACAGAGTTGAAAAAGCCAGAAAGAAAAGATTTTCCACTGGCTGAAGTTCTGGAACGTCCTCCTTGGACTTCCGCTCTCCACAACCCAGCCAGCCGTTTGATTTCCCTGGACTAAAAGAAGGCTTTTATTGTCAAGAGTCCCAGCCAAGAAGAACCTGCAAAATTCGAGGCCATTTGGGTGCAGGGATGTTCCCCCAACGTCTAGGGTGAAGAACAGTTCAGGGAAGGTTGAACCTCTTTGTTTTGAGAACTTCCTGCATGGTCTTCCCTCAACTTTTCTCTTTTCTTGGCGTCTCCCTCAAAGGCTGACCTCATGTTCTCACCCAGCTCCCCAAACATGACAAACCCTCTGTAGTTGAAGCCATGATTCCTTTATTAAGGGCAAAAAGTTTCTGTCTCACTGCAGGCTAAGTCCCTCCATCCAGGAGATGAAATAGTTGTCTGCTACACCTATTCATCTCCGCCCCCCTCCTTTTTTTCCTTCGAGCTAGGGTGGAGCTTTGCTAGCAGCGGTGGGGTCCTTCCGTCCCAAGGACCGTCCCATAGATTTCCACTGCTCTCCTCTCCTCTGCCTTCTGAACATCAGGTGCTGGACCGAGCTGTTCCTCTTCTTCTTCGTCAGCCACCTCCAGACCTGGGGGCTATTGACTCTCCACCTGAGGGTTGATGGACAGCCCAGGCTCCATCTCTGTCTCTGTCAGCTCTGTTCCCTCTTCCCCTTCAGAGCTCTCAGGTTGCCTTGATGCTGACCCTGACTCCCACGCCTCCTCCTCCTCCTCTGATTTGGCTGCTGGAGGGGCCAACAGCCAACAGGCCACAACACCTCAAAAGTTTCTAGAAATATATAGTTTTGCTTTCCAATTGTGTTCAACACTACCTAACATGCAGGTATTCCTCCACTTATGACCAGAACGGAGCCTCAAATTTGTGTCGCTAAGTGAGGCAACTGTTAAGTGAACATTGACCCATTTTTACCACCTTTCTCGCCACTGTCATTGAGTGAATCACTGCTGTGGTTAAGGTGTTCACACAGTCGTGAAGTAAATCTGATTTTCCCATTGACCTGACTCGTCAGTAGTCGTGTGCCTCAGCAACCGTCATAAATATGAACCCGTTGCTAAGTAGTGCTTCGTTTAACACCTGGGCCAAGAAAGATTGTAAAATGGGGGAAAAATTTCCTCAACAAAGGTCCTGATTGGGCTCAATTTTGGCTGTAAGTCGAGGACCACCTATTGTGTATATGTAGTTTTTTTGTGGGGGAAAATCTCTCCATTTTTGATGAGGAGGAAATTCTTCCTCCATCTGAGATTATTTGCTGCTGGATGTCAGGGCTCCAACAAACCACTGAATCCATCTGTCTCCAAGGCAATTGATGGAAGAAAACATGCCTGTGTTGGGGTTTGAGAGCAGTTAAAAAGGAAAAAGTGTAAAACTGCAGCCATTTATAGCAAAATTATTTTCTTCCTTACCGTATTTTTCAGGCGCCACTGAAGGGGATTTCAGCCACAAGGTCAGTATCCATTTTGCTCGAAGTACTGACAACGCCGTTATCTTTTGATGGATGGGAGTGTGGGGAAGAAAAAAAAATCTGCTTCTACAATCAATGTATGCAGGCACACACCCAGGCACCCCTGAAGACACAAATTTCTCAGAGGAGGGAGAAGTAAGAACCAACGGTTTTATCAAACCCTCAGCAAGACATCACGCATTGAGTGACTTGGCCGAGTTGGGGCTGCTATAGAAATTGAAGAAATAAATAAAATAGATATAAATATTTCAGCTTTTCCCAGCTGTTTCTGGTCTAAAAACAAGAAGAATTGAAATCTCAAAATATTGAATTGACAGAACTGTAGCTATTGGTAGGACTTCGTGGTGTTAAGCTGGATATGTGCTAATAATCTCTGGTTATTAAGCAATGGGTTGGAGAACCTTTTATCTGAACTGGTGCAGGGTTTCCTGCTTCGGCAGGGGGTTGGACTAGAAGACCTCCAACGTCCCTCCCGACTTTGTCATTCTGTTAATGTTTTCTTTCTCAGTCAGAGAAATTTCTCAGGATCTGGATTGCGAGAAGGGGGCCTTGGGGTCGGGGCAATCCAGGGTGCGAAAGGACCTTTCCTGGAGTCGGAACGCTCCAGGATTGAGGTCAAGTGAGACCAGGTGCAGTTCCTGAGCCATAAGCGCACAGCTGGAAATAAATTCCCCGGAAGCCCCCGTCCTTTGCACAAGAGTTCCACCTCCCGAAAATAGAACTGTTTGTAGGTCACCCCAACATATACGGTGCAATATTATTGCAAATGCCAACACAAATCTTGTCCATACCGAACTGTGTGTGTGTGATTGTCTTTCTTTTTTTTTTAATACACACGGCTAATTTCCTGAAATGTTTCTGTCCACAGGACAGCATCTCTCTTGGGGCAGGGGGCAAAGATGTACCGATGATCTATGTGACAACAATTCTGGTAAGAGGGGGGTTGCAGTGGTGGGATACAAAATGTTTTACGCCTGGTTCTGTGGGCATGGCTTGGTGGGTGTGGCTTGGTGGACCTGGCAGGGGAAGGATACTGCAAAATCCTCCCATTTCTTCCCCCACCCCAGTAGCCTGCTTTCCAGCTCCGTTCTCCTCAGCAGGGCAACCAAAGAAGACCCAGCCAATCAGCAGTTTATGAATTAAAACATAAAATAGAATATAATAATAATAATAATTGTTACTGTTACTGTTACTGTTATTATTTCATAAAATCCTTGGAGGGGGGGCAGGGATGGGCTGGGTCAACTCTGAAGCTGGCTTGACTGAGGCCATCTTGGAGGCTTCGTCATTGCCAGCCTGGGGATGAGGGATAGGGAAGGAGGGAATTAAGATTGCTGGGGTTTTGTGGTCAAAGCAAATTAGTTTCTCCTGAGAACCAAGAACATTCCCACAGGAGGCTGAAGAGAGGAGGAGTAACGTTACTAGGCAACCAGACAGCCCCTTGATTGGACCATGTAACTGATTGTTTGGAAAAAGGGGGGAAAGCTTTTACTTTTACTGAGGTGAAACCCGCAGGAAACTTGAGAGTTGGTTTTAACCAGCCTATGCCAATATAATATCTCCAATAAAATTGTCCTTGGAGGAATCTACCTGCCTTGGAGTTCTGTTTGCTACGGGTATAATTCCTTGGAGCTCTGAGAGGCTGGTCAGAAAGAAATATTTCCCTTGCTCTGACCCCCCCCCCATCCTAGGAAGACCCCTACGTGATGGTCAGGGGTCCCGAGTTAGAAGGCTACTGCATTGACCTGTTGGAGAAGCTGTCAGAAATGCTTCATTTCAAGTACAAAGTCAGCATTGTGAAGGACGGGAAGTACGGAACTCTCGGTTCCAACGGGAGCTGGTTGGGCATGATCGGAGAAGTTGTGAGGAAGGTGAGATTTTTCTGGAAGGGGTGCTCATCAAACTGCATGTGTGCGCAAGACGTAATAACCAAACCGGTAGTAACACCGGTTAAATCCCATCCCTGCCCATAATCCCTTGCATCGGGGTGGACCTGGGCAACTGAATGGAGCTGAGTATTTATTGGCCGGATGCCTTTCCTGTTGCCAGTGCAAAGTTCTGCAGCAGATATATTCTCATCATGCCTGGAGAGAGAAATATCTGCCTCTATCTAGGATCGATCTCCCAGAATGCTCCCACCCCTCAATCCCGCCCTCCCTTCTTCTCCCAGGAAGCTGACCTGGCTGTGGCCCCCTTGACCATCACGTCGGTCAGAGAAGACGTGGTGGACTTCACCCAGCCATTCCTGCACACCGGCATTGGCATCCTGCTTCAGAAGGAAGCTGCCCTGGAGGAAGCCTCCCTTTTCCACTTCCTGACCCCCTTCACCAAGGAGACCTGGGCCAGCATCCTCCTGGCTTACCTGCTCTCCAGTTTGTGTCTGTTTCTGGCTGGAAGGTGAGTAACAACCGCCTGCCTCCCTCTTGGTTGAAAAAGAGGTGATTTCAAAGCCACCTGGGCTGGTTCCCTGTGATAATAATCACAAAAACAACTGGAGACAGCGAACAAGAGCTTTATTATTAAGCTTTTGCAAAAGGGAATTCTGCTCATGGCAGAAGACATTTTCCCCGGGAGGGCTGGGGTTTATATACAGGTTCAAATATACAGTCTCTGCCCCTTTCCTGGGTTCACAATCTATTCAAGCTATGTATCTCCCTATGCAACACCCATAGCGTAACACCTGTTTCCTTGTCTTTGGAAACAACCCTTGTTCTCATTGTTATGTCTTCCTGTTATGTCCCTCAAAGCACAATGGATCATTTAGCAGTTCCGTTTGGGTCACTATGGCCCAGTATCTCCCACATATATCCTAGCGCCAAGAAATACAACTCCCATGTTCCAGGCAAAACCTGACATTTACTTCAGAACATAAGTTACAAAACAGTACATGTTTATTAGATATAGTTATATAACTGTCCAGTAATCATTTTAAAAGGTCACATATCAGATATACATGGAATCTCTTCTGTTCTTCATTTTCTCAGGTGTCATTCACAATATATATAATTTGCACATATAACATTCCCCTAAATGCCTTCTCCATCACGACATAGTTCTAGTAATAAGCAAGCTGACATCCGTTAGATAGTAGCAGATCTTGGTGGGATTGGAACCACTTGGGACAGGACACCACCAGGAAAGCCTGGGGCTGCGGGATTGATAGAATGTAACATGAATAGTGTTTACTGGCCGGATGCCGCTCCTGTCACCAGTGCAGAGTTTATTTCATTGATTAGCCATTGGGCCATATCAATGTGCAGAGCTCCAGTTGCAAATCATGACTAAAATCTGATTAAGAACAATTTAAAACGGAGGTTGATAAAATACAGTTTAAGATGAAATTATGATTTAAAATTCAATTGGAATGAAAATACAATAATTTAACAAATAGATCAATACAAATCTTGATAAAATTGAATAAAAATAAATAAATAAATTACAGAAAAGGGGAAAAAACCCACTTTTTTAAGCCTAGCAAGGCAGCAGCATGGAAGATCACCCTGTCTTGGGTTGTTTGTGCCTCGGTCTAAACTGTTTTCCTGAGCATGTACAAAGGGCTCAGCTTGGGGGACCCCAGAGCTATAAGCCCCTGCTTCCAGCAGAAAGCACGAAGGTCTTTGCTGTGCTTCTTCATAGAATGAGCCCTTCAGAATGGAATGGAAACCAAGAGAATGACTTCACCTTCCTGAACAGCCTCTGGTTTGGTGCCGGAGCGCTCACCCTGCAAGGTAGGCCTCAAAATTGGAGACTATGACTGGACAACATCTGAATTATTGCTCCTTTTGGCCCAATTGAGGGCTGCTGGCTAGTCAGCCTCAGCTGATCTCCAAAAACTAAGCAGAGCTGTTTCGGACCTGGAAAAGGAGACCACTAGGAGATCCCAAGAGGGGAAGCAACCAGGAGTTGTGCCTTGTGTGTCTTGTGGGAACCTTTTAAGGCCCTGCTAGTTGTGTGAGGTCTTGGGGGGGATGATGGGATAGGAGAAAATAAATACATAAATAAATCAAACCAATAGCAACAGATCATACAAATGGCGGCTAATGTTTTTTTCCTCTTTTATCGAAACAGCAAAGAATTCATGTGCGGCTCTCAGTGGAGTTGGACAATTTTCTGTATTTTGAGTGTAAGTTTGAGGAAAGAGTCACCCAAAAAAGTAGTCCTCAACTTACAAGAGTTCATTCAGTGACCGTTCCAAGTTACTGGAAAAGCACTGCAAAAAAAAAGTGGTCCATGCTCTTTTTCAGAAAAGGGGTGGGGTTGATGTGGAGGAGGAGGAAGAGGAGGAGAACTGTGGGCTCCTTGGTGCTCTCTGAGCTTGGTTGTTTTTTTGCGGACGTCTCATGACCCAACTAGGGTGTATCATCAGTACTAGAAGGGAGTGGGGTTTATGGGGAGGAGGAGGAGAACTGTGGGGTCCCTGGTGATCTCTTAGCTTGGTGGGTTTTCTTGCAAACATTTCATAACAACATCAGTGCGAAAAGGGAGAATGATTGGAGGGGGAGGAGGAGGAGAACTGTGGGGTCCTTGGTGCTCTCTGAGCTCAGTTATTTCTTGCAGATGTCTCATGACCCAACTAGGGTACATCATCAGTGACAGAAGGGAGTGGGGTTTATGGGGAGGAGGAAGAAGAGGAGGAGGAGGAGGAGGACGATGACGACTGTGGGTTCCTTGATGCTCTCTGAGCTCGGTTCTTCTCTTGCCGATGTTTCATGACCCAAATTAGGTAACATCAATCACTAGCACTGATGATGTTACCTAGTTGGGTCCTGAAACATCGGCAAGAGAAGAACCGAGCTCAGAGAGCACCAGGGAGCCCACAGTCCTCCTCCTCTTCCTCCCCCTCTCCTCCCCCTAGCACTGATGATGTTACCTAGTTCGGTCCTGAAACATCTGCAAGAAAACAACCCAGCTGCAAACCTTATCTTTGCGGCCTGAAGTTAGTTCCTAATGTCTCGGCCACTTTGGCTTTTTTTTTTTCCCCAGGCACCCAAAATGGCTCTGAATTCCTCTCTCTCTCTCTCCCTTGTCCCCCGCAGGCACCATTCCTCAGCCCAGGTCGCTTTCCGTACGGGTCATCTCTGCCATCTGGTGGCTGTTTGGCATCGTAGTGCTGGCGGCCTACATCGCCGGCTTCAGCTTTGTTTTGGAGTCGGCCACGGACCACATCTCCATCCAGGACTTCGAGGACCTGGTGAAGCAAAGGCAGCTGGAGTTCGGGACGATGGAAGGCTCCTCCACGCTCCAATATTTCAAGGTGAGCCAGCTGGATCTGCCTGCACCCAGAATTTGAACTGTGGTCTCTCCCCTTTCGGCCGTGGGGTTCACACGCGATCCTCTCTAAGCACACCTAAAGGAACAGGGACCATGGGAGCATGACAAGCACCCTTGGGATTATTTTTTTCAGCATCCCAGGATTTGTCCCAAAGTCACAGCTGCTTTCTCCTGCATTGAGCTCCCCAGAATTCCCCAGCCAGCATAGTGGCTCCCAGGGAATTCTGGGAGTTGAGCTGCAGGGCAGATTAAATCACTCGTGGTTTATTTACTTAGAAAATTTATATAACCCACTCACTCTCAGCTCAGTAGAGAATTAAGAAAAAAAACACCATTAATAAGTACAAATTTAAAAAACAATAAACCCCCCACTCACCCACCTACCCCAGTGATGATAGGTTTGGTGTAGAAAAGGCGCCACCAGGGAGAAAGAGAGAGAGAAGAGAGAGAGAGAGAAAGTAGAGAGCGAAAAAGAGAAAAAAGAGAAGAGAGAGAGAGTAAAGAAACAGAAAAGAGAGAAGAGAGAAAATAGAATGAGAAAGTAAAGAGTGAAAAAGAGAGAAAAGAGAGAGAAAAGAGGGAGCGACAAAGAGAGAAAAGAGAAAGAAGAGACATATATAGTAGATAGATAGATAGATAGATAGATAGATAGATAGATAGATAGATAGATAGATAGATAGATAGATAAGATGATGATGGATAGACAGACCGACAGACAGATAGAATAGATGATACATCAGATAGATGGAGAGAGAGATATGATAGATGATAGGAGTAGCTCTTACACTTATATACCACTTCACAGGACTTTCCAGCCCTCTCTAAGCAGTTTACAGAGTCAGCCTCTTCCCCCTCAATCATCTGGGTCCTTGTTTTATCAACCTCGGAAGGACAGAAGGCGGAGTCAACCTTGAGCCACTGAGAGTCAAACTACTGCCTGTGCTCAGAGTCAGCCTGCAAATTCTAACCCCTGCGCCACCAGGGCTCATGGGAAAAGACAGGAAGTTCTCTTCCCCTCAGGCAAGGGGGGTTGGACTAGAAGACCTCCAAGGTCCCTTCCAGGCCTATGATCCTAAGAGGCACTCCAAGATTAAATGAACTGGGGTCCTTGGCACATGGGGTTCAGGGTTTTTGCAGGACTCACACATCTTCCTCTAAGCTGTTGCATTCCATTCCACTCCTGCATCGGCCCTTGTATGGCAAGCCTTTCAGAAAAATCCAATTATTAATGTAGATTTAAGAGCGGATTGCCAAGCCCGGGCAGCGTTTCCGTTTCGAGACTTGATTCAAAGGGAGCTTGATCAAATATCTGTTGTGGTTCGCCAGCAGCCGGTGCAGCTGGCAGCAGAGTTGGACAGTGAGGAAGAAAGGGGACCAGGCAGGGAGTTTGGAGAGGAGTCGGACGAGGGTCCTGCGTCCGAGGCAGAGATGTGGCCAGGGCCATCTGGGAGTGGGGTGCTACCTCTGGAGCCTTCGGAGTCTGGCAGCAGCGAGGCAAAGGATCCAGGGGAGCCTGTTCCCAGTGCGCGTATGCACAGAGCTGCTCGGAGGCGAGAGCAGCTGAAGCAGAAGGGGTGACTCGGGAGTCAGACTGGGAGGTGATTGCCCCCCCCCCNGCTGAAGCAGAAGGGGTGACTCGGGAGTCAGACTGGGAGGTGATTGCCCCCCCCCCATAAGGGATAAAAGTCAGACCTCAGTGACCTGCTCTTTGCAGGAAGCAAAGTAGTTCAATAGTGTCTGAGTCCTTCTGGAAGCTTCGTGAACTCTGGTTGTTGTTTTTTTGCTGGGACTTTGGTTGGTTTATGTTATAATTAATTGGACTTCTGTTTTTCGGCTGCATTCTACAACATTGAAAGACGTGTGCTTATCTTGGGGAACTGTTTAAATCCTGGCTGTGAATGAAAGTAATTCCCAGCGTTGCATTAAAAGAGCGCTTGTTTTTACAATAAGTTTGGGTTTCATTAAGTTTGACGATGCCCGGGTAAACAGAACAATATCCAAAACTGAATTGGATGCAAACCTGTGCGCGAACCTTGGACGCCATCCACTTGCCCACTCCAAATCCTAATTTGCAAATCGCTTCAGCAGCCGAACCAACGTGGCGCTTGAGCTTACACCAAGCCAGCCTGCGTTTGCATGCCCAAAATGAAGATCTGTCCGTCCCACCAGGGGAAACCAAGCGTTAGCCCCTTTTCTGCTTGTGCCCACAGAATTCCAAAAGTCCCGTCCAGCAACTGGTCTACGAATCCATGATCAAGAAGGACTCCGTTCTGACCAAGAACTACCAGGAAGCCATTCAGCGAGTGCTGGATTCCAATTACGCCTTCATCGGAGAATCCATTTCGCAAGATCTGGCCGTGGCCCAGCACTGCAACTTAATCCGGTCCCCGGAGGTTCTGGGTGCACGAGGTTTTGGCATTGCGACCCCAAAAGGTAAAGAGAGTGAGTGGGTGTGGAGTCACTCCCCCTAAATGACACCCCCTGATTGAGCAATTGAGGTTAAAAATAGATCATCCTAGAATAGCGTTTCTCAACCTTGGGAAACTTTGAGATGGGTGGACTTCAACACCCAGAATTCCGAATTCCACCCTGTCTGTCATGTCCCCGTCGGAATCTGAATCTGTGGGGGAAGATGAGCTGGAATTGGAGCCGACAGAGATCATGGGGGCAGCTTTGTTGGCTTCGGAGGAAAATGGGGAGGAGCAGGTCCAGTCAGGCCAGGGCCTTTCAGGATGGGGATGGATTGTAGGCAGGGAGGAAGAGGGGGGCAGGATGACCAGGAGTGGCTAAGCAGAGACAAAACTCAGGTGATGAGCAAGGACCGCCCCCTCCTGATCTGAGAGCACGGAGAGTGGAGAGAAGGCGAGAACATCACAGATGGATCCGACTACTGAGGAGGAGAGCACCACGCCCCTCTCCAAGAGGCACACCTGGGGACTGAGACTTAAGGAGATGCTGTGGGGAGGGGCTTTTGTTGGGAACAAACCCTGAATTCATGGAGTGTTGAGTTTGAACTTTCCGGGATTCCTTGCATTATTTCTGGATTATTTGCCTGGCTCCTTTGATCCCTGGACTCCTCGACTTGCCCTGCTGGATTTCTTGCTTTGCAGCCAGGGTACTCACAGCATTGGGCTGGACTATTTTGCAGCTAGAGGGTTGCTGGAAGTGTGTGTGTGTGTGTGTGTGTGTGTGAGGTCACTTTGCTCTGGGATTTGCCAGAAATGTGGGAGGTTGGGGTACATTTGGAGCAATAAAGGGGTGGTTTGAACTGCCAGCTGCTTGTATTACCTCTGTGCCATGCCCCAGATCATCACACCCATCTTAACATTTTCCAAGGTCGAGAAACACTGCAGTAGACACATTGTGTGAATGCATGCATAATCCAGGGTCTCCCACCATCATCTCCAGAAGGTCTATGTCATGCTCCTGTTGGAGTCCAACTCCGAGGGAATGGAGGAACAACCGACAGGGAATGGAAGTGTGGCTCCAGAGGTTGTGGAGGAAATTGGAAAAGGGCACAGGCCGGCTGGGCAATCAGAGGAAGACCCAGGCCCATCCCCTCTTCATCCTAGGGCGTGCAGGGAGGAGCGGATAAGGGAGAAATGTGAATGGTGTGGATCTATGGGGAGGAAAGGGCCCTGATCCCCTTCATGGGCTGGAGCTGGAAGGACTGTTTAAAAGGACAAACTGCACATGGCCCAGTGTTGGAAGCAAAGCGTGAAAATATTTCTAGTTTATCAGTTCTTATCTGAGTTCTGGGGTCTTTCCCAGGGTATGTATTTTGATATCTGTGGATGTCTTCAAGCCCTTATCCTGCCTTGTCTTATTAATTGCTTCAGTGTGGTTTGTGTTGTTTTTTCTATTTATAATTTATATGTATTTTGAGTTTGAACAGAATTTCTTCCTTTTCGCAACTGTTTGTGGGGGAGTTTTTTCTCCAGTCAATGATAATTGGAGCTTTGAAGCCAAGTTGAAGGAATTAAAGGGACTTCACCTGTTTTTTGTGGCTTTGTTGCTTTTGTATTCCATCCTGGGTCATCACAGTCTACCTTGAAGTTCAACCAAAAACACAAGACCCATTAAATTGTCCCCCCCTCCCTGCTCTCTTTCTCTCTCTCTCTCTGTTAGGATCCCCCTGGACCAGCAAACTCTCCGTGGCCATCCTGAAACTTGGTGAATCTGGAGACCTGGACTATCTCCGCAGCAAATGGTGGGAGAGCAGCTGTTCTCATGAAGACCACGACAAATGGAGTCCCCTGAAGCCCCAAACTCTGGGGGGGATTTTCCTCTTGTTGGCTCTGGGTCTCATCTCGGGAATGCTGGTAGCCGTGATCGAACTGTCCAAGCAAAGCCGTCATACAGCCGAACAGGAAAAGGTGAGCTGCCTTCAGTTTCTCCCATGCTAGCACACACGGATAGGGGAGTATGCAATGGAGAATGCCCAAACCCAAGCATTTCAATAACACATAGGTAGTCCTCAACTTATGGCCACAATTAAGCCAATGTTACTGTTGCTGAGTGAGACATTTATAAGTGGATTTGGCTCTGTTTTACGACCTTTCTCGCCCAGGTTGTTAAAGTTATTAACATGGTTGGTTAAATGAATCAGGCTTCCCCGTTGACTTGGCTTGTCACAAAAGGGGATAATGTGACCCCGGGACATTTCAACTGTCAAGAGTACATGCCAGTTGCCAAGTGTTTGATCACATGATCAACATGGGGATGTTATGATGGTCGCAAGTGAGAAAAACGGACCTAAGTGGGTTTTTTTCAGTATGGTTGTAACTTTGAATGACCGCTAAATGTTATAAACTGTAAATGGGCAGCAAAGCTGTAAATGTTGTAATTCCTTAGTTCTTAAATAATGCTGCTGATCTGGCCATTTACTCTTGTCTGAATCTTTCATATATTCTCATAAAGGGTCATTTTTAATCATGTCCCCCCCAGTCCTTCTTTTCTCTAAACTGGCCAAACCCAATTCCAATTAAATTTAAATTTTAATGGGCTTTGCAGCCCTGTTGCAGAAGGAAAGGGACATTCTCAGAGGCTGCCAAAAGTTATATGGTTTTTAAAAGGGTTTTTTTTTTTAAATAACCTTTTAACCTCCTTTCCCCCCATTTCTTTCCCCTTTCTTTTGTCGACCTCAGAAATCTTGCTGCTCCGTGTTCACCAAGGAGCTGAGCCAGCGGTTCCACACACGAGAAAACAAGAGGCAAGAAAATGCAGAAAAATCCAAGGCGTGAAGAAAGAGGGCAGGAATCTGCGGGCAAATTTTCAATGAACTGTTTTTTTTTCTCCCCTGTATCCTTCCTTCCCCCCCTTTCCTCCTATGCATTCTGCAAAAGCATACTTAGGGTATTCCCCCCCCCCAATAATGTTTTTATAACACTTAGAGTTTTTTGGGGGGGGCAAAGTAGAGCACATCTGGACAAAAAAAAAACCTAGCATAGTTTCTGGATGCTACAGCAAAAAATCCTAGAGCCCTTTTTCTTGTTAGACAACCGGATTCTCAGCTAACCCCGGTTTGGGCATCTTTTAACATCATCTAACATTCAAATCTCGATAGCGTNAAAATCCTAGAGCCCTTTTTCTTGTTAGACAACCGGATTCTCAGCTAACCCCGGTTTGGGCATCTTTTAACATCATCTAACATTCAAATCTCGATAGCGTTGTGGACTGACTGATTTTGGCGGGCCTGGCACAGCTCACTGCCCCACGTAAAGAGAAGGCAGAGAGGGTCTCCGTACGTAGGAATCGAGCGAAGGAGGGGGGGTGCCCAGCAAGAGTCAAACGGAACTTTGTGATCCTGCAAGGGACAAGGTTCTAGTCCTCATGAGCCTCCGAAAAACAGATGGAGAGGCAGTGTGTCCGAGATAGGACGGTGAACTTTCCAGACGGTTCCTTGAAATTCAGCGAAAACATAAAACTTGCTAAACTGGTGAGGGCGGGACACTTTTCCTTGGCCTGAGATTTTGACAACTCACAGAAATTTACCCGCACGCCTCCTACAAGAGGACCCTTTGCTAACAGCAGAAGACCGACAAGGGGTAGAGATGATTCAGAATTTGGAAACTCCTGGGTGAGTCTCACAAGGGGTGGTGGTGAATGGACCCCCCTCCCCTTAAAAGGGGCTGCCCCCTTCCCATTGCAAAAGGAAGAGGGTCTCATTTTTCCTTTTCAAAGTTCCAAGGAAGGATCCATACAATCTCCCCTCCCCACCTTCCAAGGCGAATGGATGGAAATGAAAGCCTTCCCTGCGAGGCAGGAGCAGCGAAAAGACACATTTGCAAGCACAGCACAGGGTCGGTGGGGCATCTAGGAGTTACACGACAACTAAATAAAAGAATGTGGTGACAAAATGGGTCTATTTTTTTTTATATACCTGCAACTTACTCGCTAACTCTTCAGCCGCATGGCCCATGACTGTTTATTTTTTAAAGACACTTTCAATTTTGTTGGGGGGGGGGGGNTGGGGGGGGGGGGGGCTAAGGGGAATTTTGAACCGTGGGAAGCTCATCTGCTGTGACACCTATAGTAGCAGAACAGCCTGGTCTATGATGGTCCAGGGAGAAAGCGATTAGTGAATGCAAGTTGGTTGATCTGGGAAGAGAGAACTGACTCTTCTGCGTTTTAATTCATCGTCCACGTGCAAAGCCCTGGCAAGGGCGAATCAGAGATGGATGTCCTCACAAGCCGACTTTCCCCAGGAAGTGAGTAAACTCTCCTGCTCTTTTTCAACTGCCATTGGACAAGGAAGGGGCCAGTATCCTTGGCTCATCCTGCTGGCTAAAAGTCTGTTTCCCTGGGACTCAGGTGCTAGCCAGGAAGGCTTCTGCTCTGGTCCACAAAACTATGCAGGGAAGTACGGCTTAGCCATTAAGGAGGTGCAGAAAGGTAGATAAATACATACATACATGCACACAGAGAGAAAGAGAGATGTGATAGAAAGATAGATAAATTGTATCTTTATTCATCTATCTATTAGAGATAGGACAGATAGATAGATTAGATAGATAGATAGATAGATAGATAAGAATAGATAGATAGATAGATAGATAGATGAGATAGATAGATACTCGATAGATCGATAAACCATAGATGCGATATAATGATACATATAAAGATAGGTAAAAATAGACAGATAACCACAGTAAGATATAAACAATAAAGATCGATGGATTAGGACAGGTGATGTGAGAAAAGTCTGCCCTCCAGCGGCTAAATTTTCTAATAATGCAGCTTCTATATGAATGCACACGTGAAAAACCTGCCCTGCCAGTCAGAATGATTGGAAACTGTCAAGTTTCAAACCATTGGAGATGTCTGCATCCCGAAAGTATATGCCTGTATCACAGCACAAACCACATTTAAAGTTCCTGCACATGTCTAAAATGGTTAAATTTAGGAACCCGGTTATCTTTATGTAATGTGATAATCCTGATATTTGACTTACTTGGCAAAATGGCCCACGACAGATGGACGGGCTATTTCACTTGGTCAATGCAATTTCCCATAGAGTTTGAATAACTCGCCGGTTTTCAAATGTAATTTTGTGAAGGTCTATTTCAACCAGTTTTCATCTCGATAGCGTGATGAAACGGGCTCAGAGGAAGATCCCACACCGCTCGAGATTTCACACAGATCGGGTAATCTGATTATTTTTATCTTCTTATTCAACTTTCCGACGATTCCCTTCCCTCCCCTGCGTATTACGAAAACACCTCGCACACAGTGCGGCAGGCTGTTATTGCTGAGTGGATAAATTCCTAGTCATCTCACGGCTCCCATGGACGTAAAAATGGCCACACGAGATGGCGGGCTATTCTGGTGTCAAATGCTAATTTCCATAGACTATTGAACCGCAATTTTCACTGAATTTTGAGGTCGCACTTTTCACCCGTGTTCTCCCACCAAGAGTGAGGAGAGGACGCAGAGGCAAGATAGTTTCTCCTCGGAGATCCCTTCGACAAAAGCCCGTCTGTCTCATTTAAAGGGGGGCGGGTTACAGTCTAAGGCGACTGATTTAGGCCCCTTGCAATCGCCCCATCTTTTCAAGAGACCCGAATTGAGGCGCCCGCTGACTGCCTGCGAGGGACAACCGTCGGGCAGGGAACCCTCAATTTGCCGGGCCGGGGAGGAGGGGAAGGGAACCACCTCGTCCGCGCGAGGGAGAAATATCATCTTTGAAAACGGTCCAGCTGACATACACGTGTTGGAGCGGGCAGGCAAGGGGCCAGCCACACCCTGCGCGGGGCCGTGTCGTCTCCACAGCGGCCCCGAAGGCGTCGCAGAGAGCCCCCTTCGGGGGAGGGCGGCAGCTGCCGCGTTGCCTGGCTGACGTCCCGGAACTCGCTTGGCAGGCTCCCAAAAGCGGGCAAAGGGCTTTCTCCGAGCGCAGGCTCCGGCCTTGCAAAGCGGCGCTTCTTCATCGCTCGAGCCCGAGCCGCTTCTGGCCGCCACCTCGGCGGGAGTTCCCCCCTTTTCCGCTTCGCCGCGGCGACTCTCGGGGGGGACCGCCGTTTCCTTTCCTTTGGGCGGGGAGCGGAGAGCTTGCGGGGACCGGGGCCGTCGACCGGCGACGGACTCCGTCCCTCCCCAGCGCTTCGGGGCACCAGAAGAGAGGTTGGCGAGCCCGGCTTGCAGGCAGAAAAAGGGGCCGGGGAGCCCCGGTCGGCGTCCGCCGAGGGAAGGCGCGGGGAAAGGGGCCGGTTTTTCAGGCCGGGCCGGGGAAGAAGCGACCGCGGTCCTCCTGGGCTCGTCAGTCCTGATTGCTCTCGCTTCATTTGGTTCTGTTCTTATTCCTGGGTGGGGTCTTGTCTTGGGCTGGGCTCGAACCTTGGAAGGCGCTCACTTTGGTCTTCAGTAGCGGGCTTGTCTGCACCACAAACCCTTCCAGGCCTTTGCCCGCAGTCCAACGTTTCTTGCCTCTGTGCTGTGAAAACTCGAACCCTGTGCAGGTCTGCCGTTGAGCCAATCTCATGCCTGCCAAAGGGCTTCCTGATTTTTTTGACCCCGGCCGCTTTCGCCCCTCGCGTCCGGTCCCTTTGGCGTGTCCTCTCCACACCCGTCAAACAAAAACGCGAGACAGAGCTGTCGCCGTCCCGCCTGCTTTTGGGATCCTGGGACGATCCTCCACAGGATCGCACTGGTCTCCTCTCCTTATCCCTCGAATCGGTGCATTTTCCGAGCAGAATCACTTCCCAGGGAAACGCTTATTGATGAGATCCTGGGCAAAGACCCAGGCTTGGGGGGGGGGGGGAGTAGATAATGCGCCTTAATCAGTTTAACAAAATGAAACACGTGTGTAGGATTGGGGGGGGAGGGAATTGGAGGGGCAAGGAGAAAAAAAAGGGGGCGTCTGAATGGTATGAAATGTTTCCTGAACTCCATGCGTGGTTTGCAGCACCATTTCGGGGACAGACAAAATGCACGCGTTCGAAGGTGGCAGGGCGGTAAACGACGTGACCTGGAAGCCCTGGCAAGGCGTTATGGGGTGGCCAGGTTCCCAGGGCTCCCTCACCTGTTCAGTGATGAGACCCCAAGAAGGCAACAGCGGGGCCACACAAATGATGCTTCGGGAATTTGGGGTGAAGAGTGGCTGTGGCCCTGCGATCCCTCTGAGTCTGCAGTCTCTGGAGATTCTCCTTTTGGCCCAAGAGGCATTGCCTGGCTCTGCAGCCGCAGACTTTGGGCTCTTTTCGTAAAGGCTCAACACACACCGGCTGGCGGCGGCTTTGAATTTCCACATTGCAACCTTCAGTTTAGGTTGCTTGGATGGCACCACCCTGCAAAGGTTTCGATTTGTGAGCCTGGCAGTTTTCCTTCGGCAGACGTTTCGTGACCCCAAGTAAGGTAACCATCAATCAGTGCACTGATGATAGTTCCTACTTGGGTCCGATGAAAGGTCTCGCAAGAAAACCACACCAACTCAGAGAGGCATCAAAGAAACGCATTATAGGTTCAAACCCTGAGCTTAGCAAATATTTTTATGGAATAATCCCAAAGTTGCCTTTTCTCCGGGAGGGACGAACTGGACTTTCCTGGGGGTTTCTTTGAAGACGTTCGCTTCCCATGCAAGAAGATTCTTCAGCTCGACCGACGTCCAGGCGGATACCCCATTCTCGTCAATTCTCCGCTTGGAGCTGAGAGCTGAGGGTTTGCTGGCCCCATCTTCTTCCCCAACTTCATCTCAGCCTTCCCGTCACTGCAGGGGCCAACGCGTAACGGCGTTAACAGCCCGGTGCAGCGTGCACGCGGGGCTCCGTCCCTATCGTGCCGGGGGCTTGTAACTCCCTGCCGCTCCTGGAAGGAAAGGCCTTGCATGTCAGCTTTTCTTTTTTGGAAATGGGTTTCGGCACCCTCCGCTTGGTTCGGAGCTCTCGGGCCCTGTGCCCCGAATACCCCCCCCCCGTGCTCCTCATTTGCTGTCTCTTATGCTGGTCTTTCCTCCAGGTAGCCAAGAAGCGTGGGCCGGGTGGGCCTACGCCCAGCTTATCCCGGCGGCTTCCCCGGTGCGACCATCCTCCCCTGCGGAGCGTCCGCGACAGCCCGCCGGATGCGTGGCCTCGTCCCCTGCCGGGAGGGAAGCTCCTCCCACAGCCGGGTCTCCCCGCAACGCAAGGAAAATGGGGCCGTCTCGGAGTCGATGCCGCCCAAGCCCCCTTCGTAACGCCTTGGATTCTCCGCCGGTCGACAATCTCACGAAGAGAGGAAGCTCCCTCCCACAAAGAGGAGGCAGGATGGGAATACTGCTAAAAATAGCCGTACTAGGGGGATGGAAATAAAGACTCGGCGGATGGGGTTTTCCCAGTGTAATTTATGGGGAGGCGCACTTGGACGAAGGAGAGACGGCTCTGCAAAAACCCGGATCACCCGGGAGGGGCAAAGGAACCCCCTCCCTCTTGCCTTCTGCAGGGGGGTGCATATCTCTCTTGGCCTGGAATCTGGGCACTTGTCTCTTTTCTGGTGGCGGAGGGTCTGTGCCTCGCATAGCAGCTTTTTGAGAGGCGGGTCCAGTGTCCGCGGGGTCCGACCTCCGTGTCCTTTTCCTTTGGATGGCAGAGCACAGCCTGTCTTGTGCGGCTGTCTTCTCATCTTGGCTTTCCTCTCCTTTACTTCCTCTCTGTCTCTCCTTGATGGCATCCCCGGGTTGGTTGCTCACCTGCGTGTTTAGTTTCCATCCTGGCTGCCCTGGGACGGTGGCTGACTTCGGGACTACCGCCTTACCCGTAGGTCGTAAGACGAGGGACCCGATTGTCTGGGGGACGCAGTGGCGGAGCTGACTCTGAGCGCTTGACGTAGAACGGCCGTCAAGCCCCGCGCGAAGCGGCATGAAGTCTCTGCCGCTTTTGAAGTGCTACGTGGCAGCTTAGAGGCCTGCAGGGGAGGCCCATCAGCTCAGGCAAGGGGCTCTTTTGGCTGCTGGGCAACTTCGTGGGACCGGGAGGCCGGAAAGGACGGATCCTGGGCTTGGGGGGAACCCCTTGTTCGCTCCTGGAAGTCTTCTGTGTGCGTGAGGGGGTCCTTCGTGCTCTTATGCAAGACCTCTCCTTCACCCCAACAGGTTCACATCCTCAGTTTGCAGTGAGGATGGGGTACGATCATGGGGCACGGGTGACGTTCCCAAAGCTGGGTGATGAGCGCGCTGCCAAAAACCCAAGTTGGAGAGCACCAAAAACCCACAGTTCAATCCCCTTAGAGCTGATGGTTCCTCCAGTGTGTGTGTGTGTGTGTGTGGTGCGTGGTCAAGCATAGGATCAGCAGATAGGCTCCGGTTTTAATTGCTTTTGTGCCCAGAAGGAATGCATGTTTGTAATGATTAACATTTTTATTCTATTTTATTTTAAAAGTTAATTTTATTTTTATTTTAAAAGTTTTTATCTTTTTTATTATAAAGTTTTTTCTTTTTTTATTATAAAACGTTTTTTTCATTTTTTTTTTCTTTTAAAGAGTTTATTTTCTTTTATTTTAAACTAGAAGTTTTATCTTTTTTATTTTAAAATTTTGTTTAATTTTATTTTTAAAAGTTATTTTATTTTTTAAAGTTTTTTCTTTAGTTTTAAAAGTTTTTTCTTTTTTTATTTTAACAGTTTTTTTTTATTTAAAGTTTTTTGTATTTTATTTAAGCAAGTTTTTTTTTATTTTATTTTAAAGTTTTTTATTTATTTTCTTTTAAAAGTTTTTATTTTTTAAGTTTTTTTTTCTTTTTTTATTATATTAAAAGGTTTTTTTATGTTATTTTAGTTTTTTACAAGTTTTTTTTTGTTTTAACGGGGCAGGGATCCTGGTGAGGATACGGAATTGCACACTTTCCTGGTATCACACCCGTGGCGACCATGCACAGGCCCTGCCAGCTTTCCACCATGTGTGTGTGTGTGGTATTTGTGTGTTTTGCCCGGTTTGGGGTGGGCAAGAAAGGCAGGGGCCGAGTGGTGAAGACGGAGCACCTGCTGTGTCTGGTCTCTCCCCTCCTGGCGGCATTAATCGAGGGTAGCCTGCCATCAGTTTGGTGCGCCGGTCCAGCTGTTCTTCAAACATCCATCCAACTTGAAAGGGATTTCCAGCAAAGGCATGTTTGGAATAAAAAAAAGACTTAAAAGAGAATTCAGTTCCCTTTGTTTGGGTGGGGGGGAGACGAACGATGAGAAGTAATTGGGGGTAAACACCCGGCTTGTTGAGGCTGACCATCCTGGCCTCGTCATGCCAGCAAAGGGGGTTAAGTATGAAATCAAAGGGCTGACCCGTTGGCGGGGAAGCCCACCCAAGGACGGCCCCGAAGGACAGGTGAGGACAGGTAAGCGGGGGGGCGACAGGTGCTGGGAAGGTGGGAGGGGTGCGGAGCAGGGCTCAGCCAGAGGGGTTGGGCAAGAAGCCCCCGCAACAGCCCGTGCCTGCCTGCCGCCGCCCGCATCTTCCCAGGGGCGGCATTTTCACCGTCCCTTACATCCCTGGGCTCCCCCCATCTTGAGGCCTCGAGGGGGGGACCCGGAGGTAGGGAGGGGCGGGCCCCTGGGTGCCCCCTCACAGTTTCTGCGGGGTTGGGATGGCCCTCCATCTTCCACAGGGCATCCTCCTCTTCCTCCCCCCCAGGAAGGGCTTGCTGGGGGCTGAGTTGCGGTGGGGAAGAGGAAGGCAGCTTGGAGGATGCCCGAGGACGGCTGGGGAGGGGCTCCCTTGCCGAAGGCCCCTCCCCCCTTCCCCAGCTCCCTGGTGCCAGGCAAATGGGAGGGCAAATGGGAGGCCTCCTGGGCTGGGGGGTGGGACATTGCAGGCCCCCCTTATGGGACAACCGGGGAGGAGCCTGCCAATCCCCCACCTCTCTGGGCCCGCTTCCCTTTCCCCGCTGAAGTTCTCCGGCCAAGGGTAGCCCGCAAGGGGGCTGGGGAGATGAAAGGGGGGAGTGGGCGGAGGGGACGCCTCCCCAGCCTGCCTGTCTGAAACCTCCTCCCCAGGGCCTCGACTGCCTCACCTCCAAGCAGGCCCTCGCTTTGGGGGGTAAGAAAGAGCCCTGGGAGGATGGGGAGGGGCCTCTGCAGCCAGTAGACCTGGGGGGCAACCCAGGGGTCTGCCCCTCCTGGATCCCCCCTTGGGGCCATGGATGGGAGGGGGTCAAGGGAGGGAGGAAGTTGGGGGGAGGGGAGGGAGGAGGATGAGGGGGCATAGAGGAGGGGGGGGAGGGGAGGGGGTGGGAAGGAAAAAGGGCATAAGGAAAAAAAAAAAAACACCCCAGGATAGCAGAAGAGGACAAACTTATTAAAGTTCAAAAAACAAGCAATGAACACCCCCCCTCTGATTTCCCTCCCCCCAACTGGCCCGTCCCCTAGCCCCCACCCCCCGCCTTTGGCTTCAGTCCTGGCTTAACAAGGGGGCCCAGGAGGGAGGAGGTCCTAGGAAGGAGGAGTGGGTTCTTCCCCCTGACCCTCCCAGGACCCCCCTTCTCCCCAGCCCCTTTTAGGCCAGGATTGAAGCAAAGGCATTGGATGGGGGGCTGAGGAGGCCCAATGGACATGGGGTGGGTGTGATGGGGCCAGAGAGTGTTGCCCACGTCCATCTTTGCTTGGAGGGGCCAAACCGCCACGCCTGAGAGCACAAGGATGTTGGGCAGCCCGCTCTCTGCCAGCCCACCTGCACCCCAGACCCCTCTCGGCCTCCCCTGGCCCCACCACCTCAAGCTTGCACCGTGGCGCAAGAGAGGACTGGCAAGAGGCTCTGGGGGTGCCCAGGGCTGCCCGGAGGGTTTGGATGACCAAGGCCTTCCGGGGCCCTCTGTGCCAGCCTCCCCTGATGCCATGGTGGCTCTCCTGGCCTCATATATATCATATAGGTCACCCACCATGGCACAGAGATGTTCTGCTGTGCACCCCTTGCTGGTAAGGAGACATGCACAAATGCAGCAGTATTATGAATTAACCAAGATCTGGAACATTGAGTAGCCTGCTTAGAACAAGGGAGGGGAAACTGCGAGACGTTCCGACCCCTGGGTCCTCTGGCTCACCTGCCTGGGTGCGGGGAAAGATGGCCGGGGGAGGGGGCACATATATACGCATTTCGAACACCTGATTGAAATCAAGCTAAGACCCTCATTCATGAAAGGTTTCCAACTTTGATAAGTTTAGTTGTGGGGGCGTTCCTAGACTGGGGACCGGAAGTCCACCACCTGAAGTATATGCCAGGCGCATGGAGAACCCTCAGTGCCGTGCTCTATAAACCACAGGAAGATCTCAAGACGACCTGAGGCGCCCCATGTTTGAGGGAGGGGGTCCCGTACAAGGAACCAGCAGACTCCTCCTAATCCTCAGCCCTCTCGTATCCTAGGGAGCCCCAATTCTGGCCGCATCTGAGTCAACGTGGACACTCGGCCCCCCCAATCCCCAAAGGACAGAACCCTCTGGGAGAAAGCCACATTCCACACCAGACCGCCCCAATGGCATCACAATTCTCCGCAGCCGCATCGCTCAGCATTCTGGGGACTGCAAGTTCCAATCCAAAACACTGAAATTGCAAGCGTCCCAGTAAGGCCAGGCAAATAAGCCGGAGGAGTCTGGCGCGCAATATCTGTTGACTTTCCCCTCTGCATTGGGGGGCTAACGGTTGATCTCCCTCAACCGCTGCAAGCCCCAGTCCGAGCCTTGCTTGAGGGAGGCCGGCTGGAAGTGGAGGGCCCATTAAGAAGAGGCGAAAGTTCCCGGTTCTCATTGAAACCAAACCCACCTTGAGACCGTGGGACTTCCCCACACTTCCCGTTTGGTGAACCTTCAGTTCCCCCAATTCTCCAGTCTGGGTGCTGAGAAGAGCAGAAGATGGGAAACGGCAGCCATCCCCGGGGCACCTCAATTTCTGGGCTTTCAAAGACTGGCCGTCGCTCGTCAGGCCATCCCTGTTGGAGAATTGGAGACCCCACCAACCAAGTTGAAGGCGGGGCAGCTCTCCGTCTCCAAAGAGGAACTTCAGTTTTCCAAGAATTTTCCAATCCACGGGAATGGAGAACGCCGGGAATGGAATGTGGCCATTGGGTGTCTTGGGGGAAAGGGGGGCATCTTAACTTCTCTAGCCACCCTTGCTAAGGATTTCTCGGGGGCTAAAATCCCTCCCTTTGTGAGTTGCCTCTTTTCAGTCGGATGGACTCTGCACTCCCTCCTGCCAGGAATTCTGGGGAACTTGATGGGGGTCTATCAGCACCCTTCCCGCTCATGGAGGACTCCAAAATTCCCCATAAGATTCTGAGAGGTGGTCCCACACCTTCTAAGGCCAATTTGCCTTTCTGAAAGCATAGAGATTCAATTCAAGGCCTACTTGGGGGGGAAGGTATTGTAGATCAGGGTTGCCACCCTTAGGCAAGATGTGTGGATAGCGCACACCCAGAAGAGCCCAAAGCCGATTGGGCCGGGGAATAATCTGTATTGCAGTCCACACACCTTCCAATTTAAAGATTGAAAAAACGCTGATCGTAAGTTCTTCAACACCTCAACTCTGTCCCAGTACCCCTGACACTTGCTCCCACGATCCGACCCAGATAAACCCTCGGTGGTCTTACCCACAGACATAAAAGGCTGACAAGAGCCATGATTTCCCTGACCAGCCAACAGCTTAAAATTACACTTAGATCAAACTTACCAAACTTGGAACGACCTCAACCGTATTCCATAAACCACCAAACACGGTTTAGCCAATCTGAGACTCCCTTCCCCCTCACTTGCAAAATTACGAGAGATCCTGGCTACGCTGGGGATCCCGCTAAACCACCAACCAATAAGACTTGCTAACTCCTTTTTTCTCGGCCTGAATCTGTCCGGTGACCCTCCAAGACCAGGTGTGTGTGTGTGTTGGGGGGTCTCAGTTCCCGGTGGGCACCACACAAGGCGGCCAAACGAAAGGCGTGCGTGGTCACCAGTGCCGGCAAAAGCCGCCAGGGGAGAACGTTTCTCCATCCGGAGATCTGGCCGTTTTGAGAACCCGCGTGCGGGCTGTCGGTGCAGAGCGATCCACGGCCTCCGAAAGAAAACGCACAAGAGGGCCTGTTTTTACAAGCCAAGAACGGCACCAGGATCCCTTCCCCTCCAGAAATCGAAATAGGGGAAATCGAGGCAGTGGGGGGTTCAAAAGCATGAGGTGCTGCCAGTCAACTCTTCCGGCTGTCGCTTGGTCCCAAGAGTCTGAAATAAGGCCACGTTGCAGGAAAAAGAGCCAAGCCACAAAAAATTGGTGGCACCCTGGTCCTCCATTCTCTGCGTCTCGCGCTGGGTGGCTGGGATTGTGCGAAGAGGAAGGGCAAGCATTTGAAGGCTGGCCTGGCCTTTTATTTTAATTTTAAAAGGAAGGTTTTTGTTTGGAGGCGGTTTTACAACCCCAGGATTCTTCTTCTTCTCAAGACAGGTTTTGGCAGCCGTGGCTGTGGTCTTTGGAGGCTGCCCTGCTGGAGGACAAAAATGTCCGGGCCTTTCCCTCCAGTGCATCACCCGGCTTCAGGAATGGCCAGCTGGAGCATGCAGCCCTTCCTCAGGCCCCCACAAGCGGCAACGGCCGCCCAGTTGCACCACCCCAAAAAATTCAGTCCCCTCCATCAAGCGCTCCTCGGCACCAGGTCCTCTCCCTCCTCTTGCCGCCGTTTGCAAACTCTACACCAGGCCGCGGTTTCCGATGGCGGTGACTCCGTTGGGGCACGGCCCTCTCGCCTCCTGGGAGAAAGGAAGAAAAACAGGGGGGTCAATCCAACCTCAGCGGGGAGAGGAGGGGGCACAAAAAGGCAGCTGGGGGCTAATTAATCATCGGTTCGCTAATTAATGGAAATCAATCTCCAAGGAAAGTGGAGAGATGGGCAGGATACAAGTTTTACATAAGAAAGTAACAGTGATCAATCAACCAAAGCACCTGGGGTGTTTTCAACTGGGGATGGAGGATCAAGAGAAAGAAAACTTGTAATTTCCCTTCCACCACCATTTTATTTCGGGGGGGGGGACCAACCCTGTAAGAGAGAGGGCCTCCAAACTCACACCCTAAGAAAATAAGGGGGGAATTGGGCTCCCTCCCCAAATTAGAATTAGAAGTAACTTTATTGTCATTGTACCACGAAAACTGTGGATGCACCCCAGCAACTGTTCGCAAAGACCAATCAAAAGCAAAGCACTTAAAAATGAAGGTAAGAAAAAGAGAGAAAAACCAACGTCTCACGTTTGCAATTTGAGAGCACAAACGTTTTCTCTGGATGACGCTGCTGCAATCTAACGGAGGTTGAATTTGGAAGCATGCTCTTCCTCTTATTGGGCACATGGAAGGGGGGGGTCCCTTTGGGGGTTGGGACCCTTCCCCAGACCTCTGGTCTGCCTCTCATTCTCTGTGGGAGACCCACTCTGCCCCACCGAGGTTTTCCACCTTCCCCGTCTGCCCCAAAGAGCCGGACCTGCAAGATCTTCTCAATGACGGTCTAGAAATCTAAGTTGGGTGACCTAGAACTGTGGGAGCTGAACGACCTGCCCCGCCCCAGAGAGGGGGAAAGAGGGAGAGAAGGAGCGGGGAGGAAGCCAAAAGGGCCTTGGGAAGGGCTGATGGGCCAACCAGAACGAAGGAGAAACATACATATGCACCCATCCTAGGGTCAGACCTGCGACCACAGTCCAGAATGGTCAGACAAGGGGCAGCTTCGCCAATCTGCAGCAACAGAAAATGCTCCGCTCCATATTGGTGAAAAAAAAATCAGAAAATAAAAAATGGAAGCGAATGGGCAAGACCTTAGTTGATGCCCCACTATGTCAAGGACGCTTGAAGTTCTCGTCTGTCAGATCAAGTGCAGAGCCCACTTGAACCAACGTAGCCAAAAAGGGCAAATTAAAGAGTTGTCTAACCGCTCACCTAGCGTTTGGCTTTTTCCTCTGGTCATCTTCAGGAACTAGGCAGAGCATACAAAAACTTTTGCTGGAACCAGTTCTCGAATGCAGCTCATCCGTCTGAACCCACATTACAAATCGGATATTTAAACACAGTTGGGAGAAAATCCAGAAATATTTCAGCAGAAGAATCCTCGCACTGCTCTCCTCCTTTGTCAGAAGACCTTGAATGCAAACCAAGACCTTTTGAAGTTTGAGACGCTGGCACAACCGAGACTGCACCACCTTCGTCCTGACCTAAGTACTGTGTAGAAAAACCACCCTCTGCAATGGTCCTAACCTGCCAATGATCTCAGCCTCAACCATAACAAACAAGAGCAAAACAACAGATACACACATCGTGTAAACGGCTCCAAACTGCGATTGCAGACAGTCCAACTTAGCCACGGAGGGGTCAATGCCTGACTGTGGTGTCCCCTCCTCACGCCCCCCCCATTAGCTTCAACCTCAGACTGTACAACGATTGACCTCCCCTCCTTTCCTAAGGGGTCTGTTGGGGGGCATCAGCACCAAGGTGCCACACCTCCCTCTATCAATCCGTACAATACATGCAACACGTGCACAGGGCGGACATACATACATACATATAAGATCTCTGAAGCGACCGAGAAGCCAAAGAAAACGCCCGCGAAGCAAATCAAAGTCCCACCAAGACGTGCGAGAACCCGCAGAGGCGGCGCAAAAGCGAGCCCAGGAAAGGCTGGTTGCGTCTCACCGGGTGAAGCTCAACAGGAGCCCGGGAATTTCCACGCTGCCGCCCCCTCACCTCCCCCCTCTCCCTCCGCCTCCACGAAGAAAGCAACGGGGGCAGCCCTAGGGACCCGCCCCTCCCGCCGAGGGGCAGCTCAAACGCCCGCCACCCCTCCCCCTCCGCCCTTCCCCCGACCGCCACCGGAGCTTCAACGCGCCTCCCTCCCCTCCCCCCCGGCCCCCTCCCCCCCGCCCACCTAGCTCAACGCGCCTTTCCCTCCCCCCCGGGCCCCCTCCCCCGGGCCCCTCCCCCCCCGCCCACCTGGAGCTCAACGCGCCTCCCTCCCCCCGGGCCCCCTCCCGCCCCGCCCACCTGGAGGGCGGCCGAAAGCCGGAGCGTCTCTCCTCCAAGGCGGCCTGAAGCGGCTTCCGGAGGCCCAAGGCGGTTTGGGGCGACGGGGGCGGCACGAAGGACGCCGCCCGAGTGCCGCCCCGCGAGCCCCGCCGTCCTCGGGCCCGTCCGGGAAGGGAGCGCGAGCCCGCGCAAGCTGCGGACAAGGCCGGGCGGCACCGTGGCTGGCGGGGGGGCAGTGAACCGGTGGGCGTGGCCGGCCCCCTGGGTTCTCGCCTGGCCTCCCGCCCCTCCCAGCGCCGGCTTCGACGTCACAAAAGTTCCGCGAAAACGTGGTTCGCCTTTTGGGGGGGGAACACTTTATTATACGCGTCAGAGGTCCCAAACTTGCAACTTTTATGCTCGGTGACTCCGGAAGAGTGAATAGTTAAATAGAAATCGGAACAGACAAGGAGGAAGAAAAAGGGGGGAAGGAGCAGCAGAGAGCAGAAGAGGAGAGGAGGAAGAGAAGCAGGGAAACCGAAGAAAGGGCTTTCGGGAAAGAGACTGGAACAGCCACTCATCTGAGAGGGCGCGCCTCCGGGGGCTCCTCCGGGCACTGCAGGCTGCCAGGGACCATCGAGTTCCTTCCTCCTGCTGTCTTGGAGCAAAGCGCGCAACCTCCGGGGGCTCCTTTGGTGAACTGCAGCCGCCGCAGGCTACCAGCGAAGGAGCGCCGCGAGTCCGCTGAGCGGCGAATACCGGTGGCCCAACTCGCCTGCACTGCGCATGGTGCGCCTCCAGGTCTGATTTTTGGGCCGTTCGGGGCCTTTTCTCCCGGAGCCTCTGCGGTCTCGGGGAGGCTGAACAACGGGTCCTCCGAAATAACACCAAGAACTAGCAAACGGGCCGCGGTTTGGGTGGCTGCCGAGGCCCTCCGCCTCAAATGGTCAAAAAAATCAAACAGGGGGGCGCCACAGCGCAAGGGAAGGGTCGGCGGTGGGGTATCGCCTGGCACATGCGCAGGGGAACCTGGGGGTGCCCGCACGCGTTTGCCTTCGGGGTGCTGGCAATTTTCAGCACAGAGCCCGCACAAAGGTTTTGGCCACCACTGGCCTAAAGTTCTGGTCCAGGGGTCCCAACTTCACAGCTTGAAGAGCTTGTGGACTTCAAATCCCAGAATCCCTCCTCGCAGTCGACTGTTAGCTCAGGAATTCTGGGAGTTGAAAGTCCCCACAAGTCTTTTAAACTTGCCAAAGTTTGAAGGCGGTTTGTCCTGGTCAGTGGTTAAGGTGGTTGTTCTTAGGAGAGGACAATAGGAGGCGTTTGTGTGTGTGTGTGTGTGTGTTCACCAGAAGCATCCTCTTCCCTTCAATGCATGTCCCTTCCAAAGGAGTGTCATCTTGTCAACATTCATATTAAAACTTCTTGGAGCAGAAGTACGGTCCTTCTAAAAACAAGCCCAACTCTGCCTTTTCAAACCGCTTTGCTTTCGCTTTTTATCTTGCGAGCCCGTAAAGTATAGAAGAACCAAGATTCCTTCGTCTTTTAAAAATCTCTATTTGATCTTTTGCCATGTAATCGGCTAGTTGAAATTTAAGCTAAAATATAGATTATATATCGATATATAGATTTAAAAAAAAAGCTTTTCAGAACATTTCAATACAAGCATCTCACACGCACAAAAAAAAAAAAAAAAACCCTGGGGGGGGGGAAAAAGGAGGAAAAAAAATCAAACTTCTGTCATCAACAAATATTGCATCAAATTCAGAGAAACACAGACACACATGCACGCACATGGAGGGAGTGATAGCTGCTTTCTTTTAAAGTCACAAAAGCACAATATAAATACAGAGGGGTGTGTGTGTGTGTGTGTGTGTGCGCACGTGAGGGAGAAAGAGAGAACTCATTTTCCCTGTGGTAATAAAAATACATTCTTTACAATTAAAATTGTAACTAGTGCAAGTCCTCGGCCAAGCTGACAGCTTCCTCTCTTCAGAGTTCATCAGGAGGACTTGAGAGGCAACTCATACTTGAAAATCACACTGAAGATCTTCCCGCCCAGGCGGTCGGCCAGCCAAGAATTTTTCAGCACCGCCAGCTTCAGGCTCTCGCATTTCAGCTTGGCGTGGTAGTTGGTGTGGATAGCCCGGCCCATCCCTTCGATGATCACCAGGTCGGTCTTACGCTCCCGCACCAAGCTGGCCAGGCCCTTGTCCAGGCGGCTGTGGGAATCGAGAAGGTGGGAGGGTTAAACGGCTGCGGAAAGGGAGCAGGTGGCTCAAATTGTGTTGCTTGTTTTGTTTAATAACAGCTTTTTTTCTATATAAGTATAAACACTTCATCTTCCATTATTACCAACCTGCCTCCCATGGAGGACCTGGATCCTGCAGGAGTCCAAGAGGGCTGGGAAAATATCTACAGACCCCTCACACATCCTGGACATAAACTGTTTCAACTCCTTCCCTCAAAATGACACTGTACAGCATTGCACACCAGAACACACCAGACACAAGGATGGTTTTTTTCCTCCATGCCATCCCTCTGCTAAACAAATAATTTCCTCAACGTTGTTCAACTATTTACAAAGTCTGCACTACCTATTACTATTAACCTTCTCATTACTCCTTATCGCCTATTCTCCTCCCACTTGTGACTGTAGGACTGTAACTTTGTCACTTGTATCCTTATGGACTGTTTCCTATCCTAGTTTGATTTGATTGCTTATCTGTATCCCATGACTATTATTCAGTGTTGGACCTCATGATTCTTGACGAATGTCTCTTTTCTTTTATGGACATTGAGAGCCTTTGCACCAAGACAAATTCCTTGTGTGTCCAGTCACACTTGGCCAATAAAAAGAATTCTATTCTATTTTGTATATTCTCTACTCTATTCTATTTTACTCTATTCTACTCTATTCTATTTTTCTGCGTTCTGTTCTCTTCAAATTCTATTCTATTCTATTCCATTGTCTTTTCTAGTCTCTACTCTACTCCACTCTATTCTAACAGTGTGTCGTCTGGGTACAGATATCTTGTGCAACAATAATCAAAATTACTACCATATTCATTATATTGATATTAGTTCTCCATTATTATCTTGTTATGAATGTACATATCTCTTACACTACAACAATAACATGTTTAGATCTTCACTTATTATTAGTATATACAAGGTATCTTATCATTATAACACTCCTCTTCTTACCATGTTTAATTCTATTAAGGTATTTTCCTTATTTCACTAATCTATCAGATATTTCTAGCTTTCATGTTCTTTTTGTCTAACCATCGATAAAATAGTCCCCATATCTTACAATATTCTGATTGCTCCTTCTCTTTGATTGCAAGTGTTAATTCAAATTGTGATTTAAGGGATTGGGGGGTCCGTTAAAGAGATCCCCTCAAAGAACTCACACAGAAGCCCTGCCAGGGTATCTAGCCTCGCTTCATTTGAAGCCTTTTAAATAGCTTTATAAGTAGATAGAGCCACCCCCGCAAATAGGCAACGTCGGCATCGCTGCACCCTCTGTTAAGTTTCTTTTTAGAGATTTTACAATAAGCGACAGCAAATTGGGGGATTTTTTCAGCCAGAGCTGGGAATTCCTTCAACCAATCAGAATAGAGATGAAAGGGACCATGGAGGGCTTCTAGTCCAACCCTACATCACTTCCAATATGGATTGGCCAATCTATCTAGCATGACTTTGTAAATCTTTGAAGGAGGAGGTTTACGGAGCAGGGTTGGCAAGGTTTGAGCTTGGGGTTGCTGTCCTGCTGTTGTTTTAACGTTAAGATTGCCAATTCAATGCAGAAGGCCTCGGTTGTGCGCCAAAAGGACGAGTTTCTCTCCCTTGCCTAATTTTAAAAGGGTTTTGAGTGGGCAAAGAACCAGTGCCCCCCCCCCCCCCNTCCCCCCCCCCCCCGAGACTAATTCGGAGGTAGTCACTTGCAGAAGAAAAGGTAAGAGGGATTTATGGCAAAGGACCCCAAAGGCTGCAGTTACAACAAGCCAAAGATGAAAGTATTGTTTTTAAATTATCTTTTTCAAACGGCGATCCAATTTAGCCAGATAATTCCTCTTGGGAAAGGCAGCTACCAGCACCTCTTGTTAGAAAGAGGGGGCAGAGGCCACGAGTATTTGCAACCCCAGAATTCCCTAGCCAGCAAGGAGCTTGGGAGGCTGAGCTTACTTTTAGAAGCCGATCAGCCTGGGGAAGTCAGCCATTCAGGCTTAAAACCCATGGAAAAGGCACCGACTCTTATGCTTATCGTTTTTATTTGACAACGACCGGCAAGATGGCAAACCTGAGGTCCAAGCAGGGCGAACTGGAGCCGGTCTGGACCAAGAGGAGCCTCTCTTCCTTCAGGGCAGTTCTAGAGAGAGACAAGAGAGAGAGAGAGGAGGTCAAATTGCAATCCTCAAGCCCATGGGAGAAATGTGCAGCATTGGAGTGCAACCTTACAAACAGAGATGGCTAGAAAGATTGGAGGGTCTCAGTAGGAAGCAAATGAGGGGAAAGGAGAGAGACACGTCGGCTGTGCAGCTTTCCCAGAGCCAATTTTAGAGGAGCCCTTGAGAAAACCCAAATGCTGCTTTCTGCTTGATCAAACCAAATTTGCAGGTGTGAAAAGTTCTCCATATTTCATGTGCTAACATCGATCGCCCAATCCATCCATCCATCTACATCAGGGCTGTCAAACTCGTGGCCCAGGGCCCAGATGCATCGCACACTGGCCACGCCTACCCCGTTTAGCAAGGAGGGAAATGCTGATAAGTCACGTGATGACGCTGCGACAACTCGAGTTTGACACCCCTGATCTACATCATCTATCCTATCATCTACCTTATTTTATCCTAGCTTCTATATCTATCATCTATCTCGCTATCATCTCATCTGAATCTATCATCTATCAATTATCTATCATTTATATCTATCAAACATCTATTTAAATCTATCTATCCTATCAATTATATATCTATATCTTTCTATTATCTAATCTATCTTATCTATCATCTATCTCCAAATCTATCCATCACCCTCTGTCCTTCCTCTGCTGTATCTGTTAGAGAGCCCCCTAAATTAGGTCTGGATTTTGTTTTTCAAAATATTATGTCAGTTATGTCCGAACATTTTGATCTTCATCTAACAGAAGTTTCCTTAAACAAACTTCGCTCCATCTATTATTTGTGTATAGTGAAAATTGACATTTTTGTTGGGATCTAAGCGCCACCTTAAATCCTGCACACCAATTACCACGAAAGAAATTCTATCCCAGGAGAAGATTTGATCTTAAAAACCCAGAAATATAAATACTTAAAACATTCTCAAATCATTCACCCATTTAAAATTAATTACAACTTGTCCATTTCTCTGAATTTAACTAAAGGTTACATCAAAGGAGACGAGCAAAACACAGAAAACCCCAGGAAATTAATTCAAGACATGCAAAGAGGTTGATCTGTTAGCATTAACTATAATTGTTCGTGTTTTACTTTGTGAAGTTACATTGCCTGCTTATCTACAATATTTTTCATTACAGTCAGGGATCAGAGCTGTAAAATTGATTTTGTAAACTAAATAAAAGAGATTGAAACACTGTAAAAAATAAAGTGATAAATTATTTGATCAAGAAGTCAACGCTAACTTTATTGAGTGGCGAGAAGTATTACAGAAAACACTGAACAATTTTTAAAATAGAAGGGGTCCTATAATTTGTTTTAATTCAGTGGTTATCTAAGACTTAGCCCTAGGAAGGTGAGCACGAATAAATGAAAATAAGTGTATTTATTATCTTTATTACTTAACACTGTAAATCATAAAATCAAGGTTTTATTCCTTCTCAGACTTCAGACTAAGAGTTATATCCGTTTCTGATTTTGAAGCAAATTTATCATTTCTCCCAGTTGCAGTGGGGTTGTGTTATGACATCATCCTGATGTCACTGTGTCTTCTTAATATTAATAGGAGGCAACTTCTTAATAGTTGCCTAACTTGACTTCGTAAGTTCTTCTCAATTCCCTTTATTGTCCAAAATTACAGCATTAGACAAACATTCTCAGGCTATGAATTTAAAATGTCCTTCCCAAGGCAAAAACTTTTGAGTCTTCAACCTTTTGTTTCCACCAATCCTTACCGAATTACACTGTCCATAGCTGCAATTCTTTCCGCCACAAGCAAGGATTCGTTATACGTGACGTCATTCAGAGCAGGACCTGAATTGCAAGCCAAAATAACCTGGTATTGCAAAAGAGAAAGAGAGAGAGAGAGAGAGAAAGAGAGAAAGAAAAAGAAAAAGAGGGAGAAAGAGAAAGAGAGAGAGAAAGAGAAAAAGAGAGAGAAAGAAAAAGAGAGAGAGAAAGCAAAGGACATTTTGGGGATAAGTCATTGTGGGTCATACAGGGAGGTTTGAGCAATTTTCAATAGGAACTGAAATATATTTAGAATGAGGAACCCCGATACAAGTTTGGGGAACAAACTAAATTCCCAGGCCAGTGGGTTCTTTAATCTTGGCTTGTGAGACAAGACCACCAAATGCATCTGATATTATTGTTGGGGTGAGGGGGGGAGGTTTGGCCCAGAAATGAAAAGAGGTCACGCCTTCACTACTCCACAGAAAAAGTTTGCAAGACAGAGTTGGCACCCCAAGAAGAATTTAGGCATAAAATTAAACTAGAAACTGCCTTGCCTGTTCCTTTTCTTTTGGCCACGTCCTTGTTAAGTGTTAACCCACTGGCAAATAATTGATATTTGGCTGGTATCAATTGATCACTGAAGGTTTTAACTACCTGCCTCTTCCTCCTCTTAAAGCCAACTCCCTGGTGGAGCCCCCCCCCCATTTCAGTTTGGCAGAGCTGCAGGAGACCCTGGCCCCAAAAAGAAAGGAGACACGGTTTTGGGTCTTGTGTCTGCGAGCTTTGAGGGGAGAGATGGGGCCGAAGAAAACCTCTTCCTTTCTAAGTCATGATTCTGATTAGCATATCCAAAGAACTAAGTTATTTGCTGGTTAGCAAGTTGGTTGAAAAAGTCAAATCAAGCTTGTATTTCACTAGTTCTTTTTAACTGGGATGAAACAATATTATCCTTTTTAAATGTAGTAGCTATACAAATATACAGCAGTCCATTTTTCTAATCTTGGGTGCTTTCCAAAGTCCCATCAAGGGGGCCAGAGGAAGATACCATGTTTTCCCAAAAATAAGACCCTGTCTTATATAGTAATTTTTTGCACCAAAAGGGCGCCAGGTTCTTATTTTCAGGGAATGTCATCCACTGACTAACCTCATTTGCGTGCGTTGCCCCCAGCCTCCTTTTGCTGTCAGAGGCCTTCAGGAACTTCTGTGGCCAACAAGGCTTTTCTGAAGACCTCTGCAGCTAATAACAGAGCTCTGGATCAATCCAGAGTTTTGTTTATCAGCTCCAGAGGCCTTCAGGAAAGCCTTGCCGGCTGCAGAAGAAATGGGCCGGCAAGGCAAGTGTTGGGGTGTGTGAGGCCTGGCTACAACTGTCCAAAGGTAAGTAGTAGGGTAGCTCCACCCTCCACTATCTCCACCCAAGCTTAATTTTCACCCGTGCACTCTGGAGTGGCAGGATCTTAACTTAGGGCTTATTTTGGGGTAGGGCTTATATTGGGCACAGCAATGCAAAAATCAAGCTAGAACTTACTTTCAGGGTAGGTCGTATTTTCGGGGAAACAGGGTAGTCATACCCTCCCACCCTCCAAGGTGCCAAGTTGGAGAATACTTATTTGGGGCCCCTTGTTTCCTCTTAAACTGCCAAGCTGACATACAAAGCGTGGGCAAGATGGACCCTCGAAGCCATTTCACCCTAAGGCGCCCTGAGGCAGAAACGTTACTGACCTCCGTGCCCCTAGAGAGCAATTCCCTTACAAAAGGGAAGACACCTAAGATGACATCAATTCCACTGTTATCTGCAAAAATTAAGGCACATTTATGAGCTGGGGCCTGCGAAAGGAAAGAGAGACGCATCAGAGAACCCGGAGACAAAATAACACTCCTCATATTTGGCCACGGATTCCCTAGTGGCTTCACGCCAAGTTATGCTGCTGGAGAAAGCCAACATCTGGGAAGGGACCCACAACCACCCCTCAATTTAAAAAAAAATGTGAGAGAGAAATAATATTTCAGTCTCCTGGAATTTCTTGACTATTCTTGAATTTTATAAAGTCTTTTTTTTGTCATGCGAGACAAGGGTGGGAATAAGTGGGAAGAGTTGATGTCTCACCAAGGACTTCCTTGGGGGGGAGGGAACACTCTCTTCTGTTCTTAGACAAGAGCCCCCAATTTGGATGCTGTCACCCTCTCTCCCAGTGTCCACTCCAAGAATGGGGCAGTAGAGACAATGGGCAAATAACCCATGGCCAAGTCCAATGCAACTTTGCCTCTTAAAAACGAACTTGGTTCGGTCCAAAAAAACAGTCTTACAGGAGATGAGAATTTGGTGGCAGGTTTAAAATTAGTTCAGTGTTTCTGAATTTCAGCAACTTTGTGATTTATTTATTTATTTATTTATTTATTTTTTGGGGGGGGGGCTTCAATTCCTAGAATTCCCCAGCCAGCCATTAATTGACATTGAAATGGACAGCCGTAGGTTGACGTTGAAAATTAAGCAGAAAGGGGACGTGAGTATTATCCAACATGGAATTTATTTTACCAATGGTTGGAGAAAAGGGGTGGAGATGAAGAACGCAATTGGCATTGTTAAGCAAATGAAATACCCAGACAACATGACGTTTGTAAAGTGCTAAGAATTGTATTTAAGAGAAAAATCAATACATAAATTTAAAAATAAAGTTTGCTGAGATTGAGAAAACACTGGACTAGCCCATAGGTTTCCTCTCCTGCGCAAAAGGATGTATAACCTGCAAGATCCTTCCCTCTATGCCTCCTCTTTCTTCCCTCCCTGCCCAAATAGGATCTCCAAAATGGAGGTTGAAGGATGGGGTGTACCTTGAGCCGTTGCACCCATTCACTGTACGAATCCTCAAGCCAAGGACGCTCTGGGCATCAGTGAGGGAAAAAGGGGAAGAGAGGAAAAAGAGAGATAGACAGACAGAAAAAAAAATGAACATGATCAATTGTCAGAAGAACTTAGAACTTAACACTTCCTGGAAAGGAATGCTGGGAAGATCAGACCATCTGATCCATCAGCTAAAGAAAGAGTTGGGTTTTCAGAAAAGTAAACCTTTTGCAGAACATCTCAAAGGTTTGATTTGAAAAAGGGGTACCCCACACACTCTACCCCTCTACTCAACATCCAGAGATCAAGCAAACTTCTCTAGAAAGGCCAACAAATGTTTCACAAGCTTGAAATGCCTTCTTGCAAGCTTGAAATAGCTCTTTGAACTTTTTTACAAAGAGCTTTGGAAGGCTTTAAGCTTGGACTGGAAGTTTTTTTTTTTTTGTAAAAAATATTANGTTTTTTTTTTTTTTTGTAAAAAATATTATTTATTTGCATCCTGACATTATTTTTGAAAAAAATAATTCAAGGGGGCCACAACAACCCTGTGAGGTGGGTTGGGCTGAGAGAGAGAGAGAGAAAGAGGCTCATCCAGCTGGCTTTCACAATCTCTTCCCTTCTGGTCGGTCGCCTTAACCACTAGGCCAAACTGCCTCTTCAGTTTCAACCTCAATAGTTTAGCTACTTCTCTTCAAGCAGATGCTAGAAACGTTGCTTCCAGCTTGCAGGATCCAATCAATGGACAACCCTCGATTCCCAGAATTCAGGCTACAAAAGGTGTGTGTGTGTGTATGGGGGGGTCTTGCTAAGAATTCTGGGACTTGAAGTCTTGGCCAGGGACATCCTGGGTGAAGCACCCTTCAAGTCTTCAGCCCAGAACCATGGGGTTGTCTTCAGAGGAGGCTCAAATGAAGGAGGATGTTCTCACCCCATTCATAATCAGGATCCGGGACGCTTGACTAACTTGGTTTAAATTTCCAGCTCAGACCAGTTTGGGAGGGGGGTCAGCGAAGGTCAGCAGTCGCTCTGATCTTGGCCAGTGAAGGAAAATGACCTGCAGCCTGTCCTTGGAGGAGGCTTTATTAGGGTGCTCCCCCAACTCAAATCCCCTCATGCTGTTTTTCCTGCCTGTTTTTCAGAGATCTACAGGGAGCTTTTGACTTACAACCATTCAGTTACAACAACAGCGTTGGAAAAACAAAATGTGACTTAGGACCGGTTTTCCCGCTTATGACCCACGGTCCATCCCCACGGTCATGTCATCAAAATCCAGACACTGGCAACTGGTTCGTATTTATGATGGTTTGCAGTTGAAGTTGCGGCCTTCTGATCGAGCCAATGATCAGAAAACGGGGAAGCCAGATTCACTCAACCACCGGGTTCCTAACTTAACTGTGAGTAATTCCCTTAACAACCTGTGGCAAGAAAGGGCATAAAACAAGGCAGAAGCCACTGAACAGCTGTCTCGCTTGGCAGTGGAAATTGTGGGCCTCGATTGTGGATGTAATTTGAGGACTCCCTGCATTAAAAGAAGGCTCTTTCTCAAATTTCCTTCTCCTCCCACCCTGGTACCTTGTAATTTTTCCTTGGCTTCTTCAAATCCAAACTGGGGCTCCGTTTCGAGGACGCTGGCAGGCAGTGAGGAAAAGCAGGAAGAGAAGGAAAAAAGAAGAAAAAAAGAAAGAGAGGGAGAGAACAGCATATAGGTGAGAAAAAAAACCAGGTACCACAGCAAAATTTCCTGCTACTCTTCTGCAGGAATTAAAAAAAAAAGCCAAATTATCACAGGGTTATGACAAAAGGACGATATCCACATATACATATAAAAGCGAAAGACCTCTCATGCATCATCACAAAATCTCCAGAACCGTAAAACCTACAAACTTGAAATTTGGCACCTCAGTTCCTCTTGGCTTCTAGGGGCTCACTAAGAAAGGATTTTCCCAAATGATCATCAGAGCATTTAGAGAATTTGCTATATTATTATTATCAACATGCTCTGATGCTAAGGAGCTCCTCCCTACCTGAAAAGAAATATCTTCCAAAGGCAAAACATAAGCAGAGGAGAGGAGTTTCAGTTTGACTTTCGCAGCAGCAACCAGCTTTAGTACAAAACAGTTGAGTTAAGCCACGCACAGGCTCCTTGCTGTTTCCTTCTTGCTCACACAGCAAATATGGTTTCAGTTTCCAAACTCTCCCACACACTGACAGGACGCTAGCCAGGTGAATACCGATGGATGCTGGTAGGCAGAGGCAGAATTTTTTCCCCCTTATTTTCCTCCCCCAAAACTAAGCCCAATCACGTAATTTCGTAGCGAAGCACTGGTATCGAGCTACAATTTAATGTTACATTTTTGGACCGCAGTAAGAATTGTATACATGCAGCAGTGGAAGAACAAGAACACCCCGTTAGAGGATGAGATGATAAGGAAGATACTGGAAAGGGAAATGGACAGACTTAAAACTAAAAATAAAAGACAAAGGAGATACAGAATACTATTCAACGTGGAATAGGTTTTAGCCATGGTTAGAAACACAAGGTAGAAGTTGGAAAGCGAAAGAATGAGGTGAGGGGGATTTGGAAAGAGAGACAATGTATTATTGATAGAGGAATGTTAAGTATTAGGATGACAGAGGAGTTGACATATTACAGGATGGTCAGAAATTTTTGTACAAAAATTGGTATATACAAATTTGCATCTCGGTTATTCTGTTTTTACTTGTTTTACAGCAATTGGAGTGCCATGGCCAATTCCACTGTATTCAATATATTTATATGTACACAATAAAAATATATATTCCAAAAAAGAAGAAGAAGAATGCTTGTAAAATTAGGATTTCTGAAAGGCAAAATGGAGGCTTTTCATCGCTGATCGGCCTCTGCGTGGCAGTGGTGGTGACGATGCTCTTTAGACTAAAAAGCAGATTATTTCCAACTTAAAAGCACGGCTTCGCCCTTGTCTAAAGCAAGGCAGGTAGTCCTTGACTTACGACAGTTCATTGAGTGACCGTTCAACCTTGTTAACGCCACTGCGAAAAAGCAACTTGTGTTGTTTTTCACACTTGTGACTTATAACCCTGGGGTCAAGAGATCGAAATTCAGAGGCTTGGCAACTGACTCGTATTTACAATGGTCACAGTGTTCCCCCTCCCCTTTTGGGACCCTCTGACAAGCCAGATTCACTTAACAACAGAGTGACTAACTTGACTGCAGTGACTCTCTTAACGACGGTGGCTAGGAAGGTCACCAAGATGGGCCCAAGCTCATTTTAACCACCGTTTTGCTTAGCAACGAAAGTGTTGGGCTTGCCTTGCGGTCGAAAGGCGAGGGAATTCTGGGCCCCAACCCCGAGAGACTTACTCCGAGACGGCTTTGGCTCCCCAGTCGAAGACATTCCCAGCCAGGAGACCCTTCACCAGAGCGAACTGCCTCTCCTCCCAGCCCAGGGAATCCAGGGACTCAATCACTCCCTGGTAACACCGGAGTGCGATGCCGTTTTCCTTCTGCTTTATCTGAGAGAGACAGAAAGAGAAAGAGAGGGGGGAGGAGGGAGGGAGAGGGAAGAAGAGAGACGGAGGGAGGGAAAGAGAGAGAGAGAGGTTTAGTCTTCCCCAGTGGCAACTGAGCCTCTCTTGAGCTACAGGTGACAATAAATTCATTCAGCTTCCTTCCAAAAGGATTTTTCCATCTCTTCCTTCCTTCCCCCTTTTTCTCCTCCTTCCTTCCTCCCTCCCTCCCTCCTATCTTTTCTTCCTTCCTTTCTTTTTCTTCTTTCCCATCTTCTTTCCTTCCTTTCTTCTTCCGATCTTCCTTCCTTCCTTCCTCCCTCCTTATCTTTTCTTCCTTCCTTCCCATCTTTTTCTTCCTTCCCATCTCTTCTTCCTTCCTCCCTTCCTTTCCCTTCCTTCTCCCTTTTTCCTTTCTATCTTCCTTCTTTCCCCGCCTTTCTCTTTCTCCTTCTTCCCTGCCCCAAAGGAATGGGGAGGGAAAGCAAAACTGAGTCAGGGCTCAGAAGAGATCAGACCGCCCTCCAGGCCAGCGAGGAAGAGGAGGCCTTACCTTGGAGTAGGGATCAGGGAAGTTAAATTCATTCAAGCAGTGTTCCCTTGTATCCAGTAAACTTCTAACTGTTAGGGTTCCGTATGCGCTAAGAAGGAAAAAGGAGGAGAAAAAAGTCCATTATACTATAGAAAAAGGAGATTCTTCTGCTTTTAAACACCACCCCTGTCTTATTTCTAGCAAATTTTGCTCTCTCAGTAGCTCTGGCCAGGATTTGTAGAGGAAGAAAGATGCTATCAAAAACTCGGAGTTTGTTTTTTTCCATTTTGCTTCTCTTATTTTCTGGCATTCCCTTTTTATTAACACAACCAGCCTGCCTTATTCTTCATAAGTTAGGGCACATTCTTGCTTTAAATTAACAAAAAGCCAGCTAGAAGACTTTGGTCACAGCCCCTGAACCGGCAGCTGGCAGAACAGGTGAAAATGGAAAAGAAATAAAAGAATCATTAAATAGGATGATATTTTGCTACAAAACTGGCAAGAATAACCAACCCCTTTCGGCCCAGAAGACTGCAAATATACTGAATTATGGCCAGAGACCAAGGAACTGGTAAAATACAGTATAATCTGGCCAATTGTAGTTCGATTTTTTTTTTAAGTAAAAAAAAAGCAGGAATTATGATGAACAGTGAGAAGTCGACACATCGGCCAGAGAGGAGTTGGCAATTATGCTATTAATATTAATTAAGCTAATTAAGGTCTCTTGGCTTGAGCAGGGGGTTGGACTAAAAGACCTCTGAGGTCCTTTTCTTCTCCTCCCTCCCCCAAGAAAGACCCAGCCCCAACTTACAACGGCTGTTGTCGGAGTGTTTGAAGTTTCTCCCGGTACTTGTGTCGGAATTTGTCAGCTCGCTCGGCTGCATCGGCCGAATCGGGTTGGCTGGCTGCGGCACGTTTAGTGACCTGAACGAGAGAGAGAAGGAAAAACCTTATGCAAGTGGCTGTATTAAATTCCAGATTCTTCATCTTGTTTAATGGGTTACCCCTCCTTCCCCCCGCCCCAAATCTCCTTTTCCTTAATTCCAAATTGTCTCCCTAAAATGCTTCAAGAGATTCTCCTGGTTGTCATGGTTTTGGGACAACTGTGAACTGAATGGTTGAGAATCTCTACAGATTTTAAGCTACACAATTTGGGATGAACACCCTTGGAATGGTGTGAGAGTAGGAAGGGATTTCTAGAGGAAAAAAATTGCAGACTACAGGAACCATTTGCCACTACTCAGGTAACCCTAAGGACACAGATAAAACTCCAAGTGGTCTCAAAGACCCTATAAAAGGATGCAAATGACCAGCTGTCTGCAAGGAATATAAATATAATATATAAATCCTTCCATTGTCCATCATCCAGTCAGAGCTGAGGAAGCTTCTTGGATGAGAAGAGAAACATCATCAAAAGAAAAAAACCAGAAAGTCCAATTGCCTCCTGAAAAAAGCACCTTGTGATCGGCTCCTTCCTGGGCTGTTGTGGCCCAGGGGGGTGGGTGCATCCCCCACCCCATCTTCACCGAAAACGGATGCTTACCCCATCCAAAGACTCCTCAAAGCACGAGAGCCAATACTGCCGGGCCAGGACGTCGTCGGTCAAATCTACAGTGTCGGCGACGTAAGTGGAGGGATCCTGCAGCAAAGGCAGATTAACCAGCATTCGCTCCAGACGATCCATTTCCAACATGTCAAACTGGAAGAAGAAAAAGGAGGAGGAGGAGAGAATGTAGCGTGAGCAGGATGGTCTCATGTTCATATATATATATACACACACACACACATATATATATATTTCCAAATCAGTGCATCCAAAGAGGAGCATGGAGGGAAAAAGAAACTGTGCTTTTGCAGGCATTATAACAGCAGCGGGAAACTACAATGCAGGAGATGTGTCCATGTTAAAAAAAATGAATTTAAAAAGAAAGGATAAAAATATGAATATTGGCTTCTGTAAAGCTTCATTTGCTCTCAGTTGGAAGACTCAAACTTTGCTCCCCTTTTACAGAAAGGCATTAAGAGTTAAAGAGAGACAGTCTAGTGGTTAAAGCACCAGGCTAGAAACCAGGGGACTGGGAGTTCTAGTCCTGCCTTAGGCCTGAAAGCCGGCTGGGTGACTTTAGGCCAATCACTAGGAGACCAGGAGTTCTAATCCCGCCTTGGGTATGGAATCCAGCTGGTGCCCTTGGCCCAGTCACTCTCTCTCAGCCCAGCCCTTACAGGGGGGTTGTTGTGGGGAAATCAGAGGAGAAAAGAGGAGGATTAGCTATGTTCGCCACCTTGAGTTACTTATAAAAAGAAATAAAGGCGGGATACAAATAAAAATAAATATATAGAATTTTGCAGCTGTGCCTGGTTTCCCTTCCTCCCCCAAACCTCAAGCCAAATGGGGCCCTCCCATCTGTATACCACGCAAATCATCTGGCAAAAATAAAACGTTGACTGGCCTCTGCTTGTTTTCCCCAGCCTCCTTTCCACTGTTGGAGGCCTTCAGTAACTTCTTCTGCAGCCAGCAAGGCCTCTGGAGTCAATAATTGTCCTCAGCTCCAGAGGCCTTCAGGGAAGCCTTGCCAGCCTTGCTGGCTGCAGAAGAAATGGGCCAGCAAGGCAGGTGTCAGGATGTGCGAGGCCTGGCTACACCTGTCCAAAGATAAGTAGTAGGGCAGCTCCACCTCCTCCATCCTACCCTTGCTTAAATTTTACCTGTGCACTCTGGAGTGGGTGGGATCATGATTAGGGCTTATATTGGGCACACGTGTAAAAAATCAAGCTAGGACTTACTTTCAGGGTAGGTCGTATTTTCGGGGAAACAGGGTAGGAAAAAACCCTGCAGGATTCTGAGATTTTCTTGCTCAGAAGGCAGATGTTTCCTGTCCAAAGAGCCTTAGCAGACTGTTTTACATTGTTCTAGGCAGGATGAGTCCTGCCTAGAAACCACCAAACTGGGGGGGAGGGGGCAAAGGGGGAGAGCTATATTTAGGGAAGTGGGATCGAGGCGGTGCTTTTTTTTACTGTGCCAGGAAGACTCACGGTGCCACTTCGTTCCCGCTGCATGGGGCAAACATCAGGCGACGTGCTCAGGAGGCCCGAACTGCTTGCATAGTTTTCTCCCCAGCTGTATAAATTGGGATCTTGTTTGCAGGAAGGGGAAGAAGAGAGAGAAAGAGAGAAGGGGGAAAATATAAGATATTACAGCATATGTCAAGNGAAGAGAGAGAAAGAGAGAAGGGGGAAAATATAAGATATTACAGCATATGTCAAGGGAGTTCTATTTTTTTTTTAAAAGTTATTGGTGTTTTTAATTTTCTTATCTTTCAGGGAGACAGAATATTGAATGAGATGAAGCTTCTTATTTTAAAAATAGATTTCAGAACTGAGAGAATGAACAGAACCACAAGGGTTGTTTTTCCACCAGAAATATAACACAACTCCAAACACAACCCCAAAGCAGAAGCCTCGCAGGGCCCTGGATCAAAACGGGAGCTGCAAATATCCTCGAATTTGGGTTGCTTATCTAGTTGTGTAGCACGCTTGCATCACAGTGCTTGTGTCATTTCTTGTTACACAGAAGCGCGCACACACATACACACACACACACAAATAGAGGCACCCATAATTTCAGGCCCAGTGGAGGGGATCCCGAGACGAGGGAGGCTTGTCCCAGGCAGATAACCAATATGGAAATCCAGTCTCTACCAGGTGAATTTCTTCCCCACCTTTGGCACAAGCCAAAGACTTGGTGGAGTCTTTCAAGGACCATGAAATGAGAGACTGGTGTTGTGGCCCGCCAGTGGCCAGCAGAGCTGGTGGCAGACTTGGACAGTGAGGAGGTTGGGGGAGGAGCATGGGCCAGTCCTGGAGTCTGAGGAAGGCTCTGAGAGGACTCTGGATCGGAGGCAGAGATGGGGTCAGGGCTGTCTGACAGTTATCAGCTGCCTTCGGAATCAGAGATCAGTGAGGCAGAAGAACAGAGGGAGCCTGTTCCCAGTGTACTCATGTGCAGAGCTGCCAGGAGAAGGGAACAGCTGAGGAACAAGGGCCGACTCAGGAGTAAAGGCTCACAAAGGCCCTCCCATAGGGAATAAAGAGGAGCGAAAAGGGAGAGGGGTTTTGCAGGAGACAATTAGTTCAATTCATTAGGTGAAGATCTGTTCCTGACTCCTTGCCAAATATCTGCTGTAGAGTGGCGTTTGGAAGCCATAGGCCTGGCCACTCTCCCAGCCTGAGAAAGGTCTGTCGTTGTGTAATCTCTTGAAAGACTGTTTGCCGGGACTTTGCTGGAGAGGAATTCCCTTTAACCTAAATAAAGGGGGTTTATCAGGATGAGGAGTCTGCTTCATGATCTTGGGAAGCCTCTGTCAGAAGAACTGGGGAGGGGGGAAAGGGGCTTTTGTGGGGAGCAATGGGGCCCAGAAGAGAGAGGGGCTATACTTACTGTCTTGCTCTGCTCCTTTTAAGAAAGCACCTATGGCTCCCAGGTAGCCTTCGTGCCTCAGAAACAAAGCCTGGACTTCACCCTGCCGTAATACGAAACACGGTGTTGGCAGGAACCCCAGAAGAGTAGCTGCCCTACATTTACAATGCTGAGCAAAAGAGCAAAAGGCACAGAGGTTGCTTCAGACCAAAACCCTAGGGAGGGTAACCCTGTTGGGGTTGACAGTACAAACTTGCCCTTTCTTCAAATTTAGGGTAAAAGAATAAAAAAACCCAAGGAACGGAAATGTGACAGAACCAGAAAACTAAGGTGTTCGTTTCTTAGCAATTACTAAGGCAACCCGACTCATCCTTTTGTTTTTTTCGTTCTCCCCTTTAAAGCATCTTTAAATTCTTCCTCTGACACGGAGAAATTTAATCATCGTTTAACGACCCCATAATCCCTTGCGGGGTAGAACTTAGGCAACTGAATGGAGCTAGCAGAGCATTTTAATGGCCGGATGCCCTTCCTGTTCCCAGAGTGGAGTTTTTTTCCCCAGCAGGTATATTCCCATTGGTCCCAGAGAAATATCTGCCTCTACCTAGGACTGAACTCACAGCCTCCTGATTATGAGGCGAGACCTCCACCTCTAGGCCAACACGCCACTCCCATGGAGAAATTTAATGCAACAGAGAAAAAGCAATATTTATTTTTAGCAATAGAAGAGTATTTGTAGCTCAGGGTTGCTCTCTGAACTTGGATTTTTTTTTCCTGCAGACATTTCATTACCAAACTAGGTAATATCATCAGTGTTAGAAGGGAAAGAGGTTGTGGAGAGGAGGATGCTGTTTGAACTTTGGGGTTTACTTGCAAACGTTTAATTACCAAACTAGGTAACATCATCAGTGATGCAAGGGAAAAGTTTGTTCTCTCCCCCCTTCTAGCACTGATGATATTACCTATTATGGTAATGAAATGTCTGCAAAAAGAAGAAAACCAACAAGCTTAGAGAGCACCAAGGAGCACACACCATTTTATTTGTCTACATATCTTTACAGAGGTCTACTTCCATGCCACACAACCCCCCCATCCAGGCACAGAAACAAAACTATACCCTCCCATTTTCACTTTGCTCTGCTCTCACCTCACCCCACCCCACCCCACCCTGCCAACCTGCTAGAAGATTTCTGATTTAATTTTCCGCTACCTTGGAGAAGAAATTAATACTGTAAGTGATGGTTCGCATGGTGACGGGGTGACCTCGGATGAAGAAGCCGCCAAAGTAGATTTTGTCCAGGTTGTGGAGCTTGGCGTGCAGGCAAGCCAGCTGCCCGATATCGTTGCTGATCATATGCAGCAAACTTTTGGCCATGTCTTCTTTAGAAAAATCTGAGAAGGGCACGAGAGAGAAGGGTGGGGAGATCAAGCCCCCACCACCACCACACAAAAGATGTGAATCAATTCATGGAAGGGGGCTGGATTTTATTCAGAATGAGATTTGGGGGAAAGAATCAAAGAAGGGCAGTGAGATTAGGAGTTGGCTGCTGACCTTGACAATTAAAAAATAATAACAGAGGCCCTAGGTTTAAGTGGACCGAATAACAGACACCCCAGGTTTAAGTGGACCGAAGAATAAAATGTCGGCAAACCCTACCTTTATCCACTGTGGCAGATTTTCCAAAGCTGCTGGCGATCAGGTTCCCGCTGAGCCCGAGGGTTTGATATGCCCCACCGTAGATGTCCTTCACCAGCATGTCAACGTTGGTGTGTTGGCCTTTTGAAGCAAGCTGCAGCAATTCATCAAACTTCTAAAAAAAGAGAAAACCCCAAAAGTTTGTCAGATGAAGAGGCCTTGGAGGAGGGATATTTCTTGAGGCCAGCCTGTTTTTTTCTTTTCTCATTTATGTCATGAAATCAATTATTCAACTATTTACAAAGTCTGCACTGCTATTACTGTTAATCTTCTCATCATTCGTTATCATCTATCCCCTCCCACTTGTGACTGTATGACTGTAACTTTGTCAATCCTTAAAATTTATATTGTTTCCTAGTATGACTTGATGGCTTATTGTACTCTATGACTATCATTAAGTGCTGGATCTGATGATTCTTCTCTCTCTCTCTCTCCCTCCCTCCCTCCCTCTCTCTCTCTCTCTCTCTCTCTCTCCCCCCCCCCCCCCCTCTCTCTCTCTCTCTCTCTCTCTCCCCCCCCCCCCTTCTGAGTGGTCTGGAACTGCTTACCCTCTCTTAGAGAGAGAAAATCTCCTTGTTTTTAAAAATCTAGCATGGGGACCTTAAGACAGCTCTTTTTCCTGATGAGGTAGCTTTCTAAAATGCAGGATGAGAACCATTGGAAAGTTAAGTCTTGGGGCTTAGGCGTAGGGGTTTAGGCGTTAGGCTGGAATTCTCCCAGCAACAAAGAAGCAATCGGGTTTTTGCTCAGATTTCTGCCCCGTTCTCTCTGTTTCTCCTACATATCATCTACATACATACACACACACATATATAGATATATATACTATTAACCTAATCCATCACTCAAATGCTGAACTGCTAGGCAAGAATATTACCTTGGTTTTGGTAAGCAATGCTCCGAGGCCCCAGAAAGTCCCGCCTCCAATGGAACTTCCGCCAATCCACTCAAATTTTTCTTCCGTTTCCACCTATCAAAGGAGCAGATTCTTGCCTAAATCTATTTAGGTCCATAAGGGCGGAGCAGCCTGAGGTTGAATGGGCAAGTGGATCTACTCTTATTCTATTGGGGCACCCTGACGGTTTCGTGATCAAAATTTGGACGCTTGGCAACTGACTCGTGCTTATGATGGTTGCAGTATTCCAGCAACGCCCTTTTACAACCAGGCTAGGCTGCAAGGATCCGCTTAACAAAACAACAAAAGTTTGGGGCTCCACTGTGGTCAAGGGTTACCTGTATGCCGATTAAAACAATGGTCCTCTCACCTTGACGATTGAAACTCCAGAGCCAATATTAACCAGCAAGTAAGGGAAAATATGAGGATGGTTCATCTGAAACCTGAACTCGGGGTCGGCATCCTTCAGGTAGACAAAGGCCTCATGGGGGATGTTCTTCAGGACAAAATTGCATCCCTTGATTAGACAGGTCATCACATCTTCTTTATCTAATCTACCGTGAAACCCAGGTAAGGAAAACAAGAGGGCTGTTAATAGCTGTGGAACCAGCTCAGGAAAGCACTGTTGAATTTTTCTCCCCCCCCCCCCCCC
>BHFT01019705.1:0-27200 GCA_004320025.1 Laticauda laticaudata
TGCTTCAACTTTAAAAGCACTACAATGATGTGGGATAATACCCGAAGGAAGCTGAACAGCACACATGTAAGTACATGTATATATATATAGTTTGACTCACAGACGAACACAATACAGAAGCCTGATGATGCAGATGAGATTCTGCCAAAACATTGCAACAACTTTAAAAGCACAACTACAAAGACGTGGGAAAATACCCGAACAAAGCTGAATACCATATATATATTTGTATGTATGTATGTATGTATGTATGTATGTATGTATGTATGTATGTATGAATGTATGTATGTATGTATATATATATTTGTTAAGTTTTCGCAGGTACTTACATGTATGCTGTTCAGCTTCCTTCGGGTATTATCCCACGTCATTGTACTCCCATGTCATGTAGCTTTAAAAGCACAACTACAATGACGTGGGATAACACCTGAAGGAAGCAGAACAGCATATATGTGTGTGTGTGTGTGTGTGAGTGTGTGTGTGTGTATCTCCCAGTAGACAATCATTTGAAGATGAGCCAGCTGTGTGTAGTTGCCACCAAAAAAGCTAATGCAATCCTGAGTTGTATAAACAGAGGCATAGAATCAAGGTGATATGAAGTATTAGTATCACTTTATAAAACCCTAGTCAGACCACACCTGGAACACTGCAACCAATTTTGGTTACCACACTACAAAAAAGATGTTGAGACTTTAGAAGAGAAGTCAGAGAAGAGCAACTAAGATGATCACAAGCCTGGAGACTAAAACATATGAAGAAGGGCTGCAGGATTTGGGTCTGACAAGTCTAAAGCAAAGAAGAATTACAGGTGAAATGATAGCAGTATTCTAGTATTTGAGGGGCTGCCACAAAGAAGAGGGAGTCAAGCTACTCTCCAAAGCACCTGAGGGTAGGATAATGGTTGTAAACTAATCAAAGAGAAAAGCAACCTGGAATTAAGCAGAAACTTCCTAACAGAGAAGACAATTGACCCATTGGACAGCTTGCCTTCAGAAATCATGGACGCTTCATCACTGGAGGTTTTCAAGAAGAGATTGGACAGTCATTTGTCTGAAATGGTATAAGTTCTCTTGCTTGAGCAGGGGTTGGGCTAGAAGACCTCCAAGGTTTCCTCCAGCTCATTCTATTCTATATCAGAGTTACTCAACCTTGGCCACTTGAAAATGAATGGATTTCAACACCCAGCTTAGCAATTACTTGTTAGCTTCTTACCTGTGTCAGCAATACGTTTAATGGCCGCCCAGGAATTTTGGATGGTTTCCGAACAGCCAATCCCGCTTTTTTTGAAATCTTCAGTCACTATCTTATAGAAAGAGCCACAGGGAACCAAGCTATCGAATTGCCAAATAGGGGCCGACGCAGCCAGAGCTCTGCAAGCAAAGAAGACAAAATACAGGTAATCCTTGACTTACAGCAGTTTGCTTAGTGATTGTTTAAAGTTACAATGGCACTGAAAAAAGGGACCGATGATTGTTTTCCACACTTATGACCGTTGGTCATGTTATTTACATTCGGATGCCCAAAGTCATTCAGCCAACTTTCATGCCTAAGGCGGAACTAGAACTCACAGTCTCTCATGATTGGCCCAAACTCACTCAGAGGACTTTCATGCCTAAGGCGGGATTAGAACTCACAGTCTCTCATGATTGGCCCAAAGTCACCCAGATGACTTTCATAACGAAGGCAGGACTTGAATTCATGGTCTCCCACTTTCCAGCACGGTGACCGCTAAACTCTAAATCTAAATAGTAATGAAAACTAGTAGTTAATCCAAGTAGTAGTAATCTAAAACCACCAGTGGAGAAAGACGAAGCTAGATTCAGAAACTAGCTGGTTCCTCTGTGGTTCCACAGGAGACAGGGACAAGTTGCTCCAGACTCACCCAATTACTATGTGGGGATACTTCATTCGGAACCAGGCAGCAAGCATTCCTCCATAGGAGCCTCCTATGGCTATCACAGGGGTATTCTCCGTTCCAGGGACCGTATTTTTCAAGTGCTGGATAAGTACCGCAAAATCAGCCAAAGCTTGCTGCGAAGCCAGGTAATTCAGATGCTTGGCATCCTGAAATGAGACCACAAACCTTTTGTAGGGCGCCCTTAGTATATTTACTCAACTTTCCTGCCCATCAAAAGAAGAGATTCCTTAGACCAGGGGTCTCCAACCTTGGCGACTTTAAGACTTGTGGACTTCAACTCCCAGAGTTCCTCAACCAGCAAAGCTGGTCAAAGCGTTAAGTGAACCTGGTCAAAGCGTTGTTAAATGAATCTGGTTTCCCCAGTTACTTTTTTTTCAGGTCACAAATGGGAATCACATGACCGCCGGGACACTTCAACCATCCTAAATATGAACCAGTTTTGATCACATGATCATGGGGATGCTACAATAGTCATAGGCGTGAAAAACTGGTCATCAGTCACTCTTTGGCATGACATTGTAACTTTGAATAGTCAAGCACTACTTCATAGCTTAATTCAACATATGAGCTCAATCTATGACTAGTTTGAATTGGAAGTGATACTTACGGTGTACGACTTATTTCCGAACGGCAATGATTCCCCGTAGTATCTGTGTTCAGCAAAAACCAGGATCGCACCCAATTCTTCAGCCACATTCCACATGAAACCCTGGAATGGAGCAAAGATTATCAGGGTTTTTTAACTCGTTCGGTAAAGAATAATCTTCAATCTTTCAAAAGTTTATATTGTAAAAAAAAAAGCCTAAAATATTTTAACAGGACATATGAGCTAGAAATAATGGAATAGGAATAGAATAGAATACAATAGAATAGGAAATAGAATATAAACTATAGAATACAGAATATAGAATAGAGAGTAGGAATAAGAATAGGAATAGGAAATAGAATAGAATAGGAAATAAAATATAGAATATAGAATAGGAATAGAAATAGAATAAAATAGGAAATAGAATATAAATATAGAATAGGAATAAGAATAGGAATAGGAAATAGAATCCAATAGGAAATAATAGAATAGCAAATAGAATAGAAAAGAAAAGAACAGAACAATGAAATTGGGAATAGGGAATGGGAATAAAATAGAATAGAACAACAATGGAATAGGGCATAGGGAATGAGAATAGAATAGAACAGAATAGAATAGAATACAGAATCAATAGAATAGATTAACTTTATTGTCACTTTGAATGTACATTAATTAGCGTACATTAAAAATGAAAATTCATTGCATACAGCTCTTAAAGGGTCACCACCTCCAATTTTACACTTCATAAACATGACAAGATAAATAAATATACAATTATGTATATACCCACATATATTAATTGACACAGAGAAACAACACAGCCTAATTATACATGCTTATGGCGAGGAAAACGAATCGGGTGAGTTGACCAGACAGATGGCACAGGGAGCAAAGCTGTAAAAGAATCTGGTAGTCCTGTACCGTATTATTTGCAAACCACGTGATGTCCCCTTCATTGCCAGTGTAGAAAAGGATTGAGCCGGTGTCTTTTTTCCAGTGCTGATCTGCAATCAGGTAACGTTGTTTGAATGTGCGGTCTTCAGCAAAACCAAAGTGATCGATCTGAAACAACATGGGGGGAAAAAATCCTTAGAGAATACAAAATAAGGAAGTTGGAAGGGACCTTAGATGTCTTCTAGTCCAACCCACTGCTCAAGCAGGAGACCCTGACCTACACCATTCCAGACAAGCAGCTGTCCATTTTTTTCTTGAAAACTTTCGGCAATGGAGCACCCACACCTTCTGGAGTTAAGCCGTTCCACTGATAAACTGTTCACACTGACAGGAAATTTCTCCTTAATTCTAGGTTGGATCTCTCTTTGATAAGCTTGCATCCATTATTTCTTGTTCTGCCCCTCCCCCAAGTGCTTTGGAAAATAGATCGAAACCCCCCCCCCCCCGTCCCTTTTGTCAAATTATGTGAAAGATCTGCGATCATGTCATCCTTAGTCGGGGGTGGGATTCAAAATCCATCAACCGGTTTCACTCCACTGCCTGGCTGCGGGGTAGTCGTGGCAGATGGGTAGGCAGTGCCTACCAGAACTGTCCGAGGTCATTTTTTGCAATCCCAGGAGTCCGGAGGCTTCCTTTCGAGTCTCTTGGTAGGGTGTAAAATGGCCCTCCTCAGGCTCTGGACGGCCTTCAGAAGCGCAGAAACAGGCTGTTTCCAGACTTCCAGGAGGGCCGTTCTTTGCAATCCCAGAGTCTGGAGGCTTCCTCGAACTCTCTGGAGGGTGAAATGGCCTCCCGCCAGGCCTCGTGGAGGCCCTCCAGAAGCCAGACAGGCCTCGTTGTCCAGACTTTCCAGGAGCGGCCGTTCTGTGCAATCCCCAGAGTCGGAGGCTCCCTCGGCTCTCTGGGAGGGTGAAAATGGCCTCCGCAGGCTCTGGAGGCCTTTTCAGAAGCAGAAACAGGCCCGTTTCCAGACTTCCAGGGAGGGCCGTTCTTGCAATCCCAGAGTCCGGAGGCTCCTCTCGACCCCTCTGGGAGGGTGAAAATGGCCTCCCTCAGGCTCTGGAGGCCTTTCAGAAGGCAGAAACAGGCCTGTTTCCAGACTTCCAGGAGGGCCGTTCTTTGCAATCCCCAGAGTCTGGAGGCTTCCCTCGAGTCTCTGGGAGGGTGAAAATGGCCTCCCCCAGGCTCTGGAGGCCTTTCAGAAGGCAGAAACAGGCCTGTTTCAGACTTATGGAACTTCTGGGAGGGCCATTTTTTGCTCTCCCAGAGCCTCCCGTGGATCCTGCACTTACCTGTATCCAAAATGAGCTGCATGGAGACTCCTGGGTGGGGCGGGGCCAGCCGGTAGGTTCAATTTCTGGTTCAGCGAACCAGATGCAAATTTAACATCCGGTTTGCCCAAACCAGTCCGAATTGGCTGAATCCCACCTCTGCCCTTGGTCCTTCTTTTCATTAGACTAGACATATCCAGTTCCCACAACCATTCGTTGTATGCTTAGCCTCTAGCACCCTAATCATCTGTGCTGCTCTTCTCTGCACTCGTTCTATTTAGGGTTTCAACTTTTTTGTATCATGGTGAACAGAATTGGATGCAATATTCCAAGTGTGTGTGTGTGTGTGTGTGTGTGTGTGTGTGTTTTACCAAGGCATTATAAAATGGTGCTAACACTTAATCTGATCCTGATCCTATTATCCCTCTGCTGATACAGCCAAGGATTGTATTCTTCATGGACAATCATGGAAAGAAGCAACAAAGCAAAAACCTAGGGACCGAGGACAATAATAATGCTCTTTCTACACAAATGATATTTAAAAGCATCTAGAAATTATTGCAATGTAGCAGCTGCCGAGGAAGCTAGCTGGGAAGTTGGTGGCATATAAAAACTTTCCAGAAATAAACAGACAGACTGGAAACCAAAGATGAAAACTGGACAGGAGGAAAAAAAGAAAAAGAGACAGCAGATGGAGCTGTTAGGTAACTTAAATCTCTTTTAGTCCATGTTCTTACCTTACCAGAGTTTACCAGACTTTAGAGTTTGAGCATATAAGACTGCTGTGATCTGGTGTTTTCTTAAAATGGTGGATAACCCTGTTTGTTTTTGCTCAATCCCAGCACTTCAAACGTAGTTCATTAAACCAGGGGTCGCCAACCTTTTGGGCCTCAGGAACCACCAAACTCTTCATTTTAAATCCCACGGACCAGAGACCCTGGGAAAATCCCCCCAAAAGTCTGCAGGAAAATTCCACGCCCCGTTTTCCTACCAATCGATCATTCTTTATTTGGGATAACAGGATACTGTTTCCAGCTCTCTTCTCAGGGGGAGAGAGAGACTTTTGGCTTCATGCAAGGAAAGCAGCAGAAGTCTGTCTTTCTCTCCACCGAACTCTGCCAGAAATGAGTCTTTGTGAGATCTTGTCATGCCAGCGCAGCCTCTTTGAACAAGATGCCTTGCAGGGTCCCAAAGACTCATTTCTGGTGGAGTTTGAGGGAGAGAAAGAAAGACTTTTGCTGCTTTCCTTGCATGCAGCCAAAAGCAGAAGAAAAAAGTGAAATGAAGAAGCCCAGTGGCCAGGCCAGGCGCGTCAGGCAAGTGAGGCAAGTTTCCCCCTCCGCCCTTTCCCCCCTCCCCTCACTACCTTGTTGTTCGCAATGCAACCGACACAAGCCTTGTATTCCCGTGGGCCATGTGGGCAGTGCAGCCTTGTGTTCCCGCGCAGCCAGGATTTGGGGGGTGCTTTGGGAGTGATATTTCTCTGCGGACTACCAAAATTTTCTCGTGGACCACCAATGGTCCCTGGCCCACTGGTTGGCAACCACTGCATTAAAGTACTAAGGACTCTGAGGAAAATTTGTTCAGAATGCATAGCTGATTATGATTGCACATATTCTTAAAGGATATACATTCAAACCAATATAGTCCTCAGTTTACAAGCCCAAAATTTATGTTTCTAAATGAGAAATTTGTTAAGTGAGTTTTGCCCGCATTTTATGACTTTTCTTGCCACCTTTGTTAAGTGAATCACTCATCATCTTCATTTAATGACACCATAATCCCTTGTGGGGTAGAGTCTGGGCAACTGAATGGAACTAGCAGAATGTTTATTGGCCAGATGCCCTTCCTGTCACCAATGCAGAGTTTTGTTCAGCAGATATATTCTCAATTGTGCCCAAAGAGAGAAATATCTGCCTCTACCTAGAATCGAACTCAGAGCCTCCTGATTGTGAGGTGAGAGCTCCACTTCTAGGCCACCACACCACTTTGTTAAGTAAATCACTGTGATTATTAAATTGTAACAGGGTGTTAAGTGAGTCAGGTTTCCCCATGGACTTGGTTTATCAGAAGGTCGGGAAAAAAGGGGGTTGCATGACACACACACACCTGGACACTGCAAACTGTCGTAAATGCGAGTCAGTTGAATGTAAATCATGTTGAGCATGGGGATGCTGCGATAATCCTAAGTGTGGAAAGGGTGGGGAATAGGGAAGGGGGATGGGAAAGAAGAGGAGAGGAAAGGAAAGGAAAGGAAAGGAAAGGAAAGGAAAGGAAAGGAAAGGAAAGGAAAGGGAAGGAAAGGAAAGGAAAGGAAAGGAAAGGAAAGGAAAGGAAAGGAAAGGAAAGGAAAGGAAAGGAAAGGAAAGGAAAGGAAAGGAAAGGAAAAATAGGAGAAAAGGAAAGGGAAAAAACAGAAGGAAAGGAAAGAAAGGAAATCAGAGAAAATAGAAGGAAAGGAAAGGAAAAAATGGAAGGGAAAGATAGAAGGAAAGGAAAGGAGAAGAAAGGAAAGGAAAAAATAGGAAGAATGGAAAGGAAAAAATGGAAGGGAAGGAAAGGGAAAAATAGGAGGAAAGAAAAGGGGAAAAATAGAAGGAAAAGAAAGGAAAAGAAATGAAATGAAGGAAAAGGAAAAAAATAGAAGGAAAGGAAAAGAAAGGAAAAGAAATGAAACGAAGGAAAAGGAAAAAAATAGAAGGAAAGGAAAGGAAAAGGAAAGGAAGAAACCGCTCCAAAAAACTCTTTTTCTCTCACACAATCAGGAAACTAGCTTCTTAATATAGTTATTCATGGCCTCTTTGATCTTTTGTCCAGCTGCTCAGAAAAGAGCAACCGGTTTTAACAGCCCAATAACCACTCAAACAAAAATAGCAGTTTCAAAAGTAAAAAATAAAAAAGCAGAAGTGGAAAGGGAGTGAAAGCTGAACTGCACAGCTCTGTGGACAATTTTCATCCCAGCTAGGAAGGCAGTAGCACCAGATGGCAAAAACTGGCTTCATTAACCCTCATGGATGAAAGATACAGGTGTGCAGGAGTCAGCAAAAACAGAAAGAAAATTGTCCTTCTAGGTTAGGAAAAACAAAAAACAAAACACAATTTATTTCAAGTCACCCTTTAACAACTAATTCTTTCATCAGCTATGCAACCTGGCGACTACAATGTTATTTCAAAGAATCATCTTTTCTCTCTTGTGGCAAACCAGCTCGTGTGTGGTTGCTGTTGTTGTTTTTCTGAGTTTCCACTTTTTCCCCGTAGTCACTTCCCTTCTACCAGCTCCAAAAAACCCCTAGTATCTCGATATTGTATTGTCCGTGGGAGTCTGAATCCAAGGAGGAAGCTGGACAGCTGACAGAGAGTGGGAGTGTGGCTCCATTGGCTGTGGAGGAAACTGGGGAAGGGCAAAGGCCAGCTGGGCAGAGCAGGGAAGAATAGAACAAGGGAGAGGAAATTCAGATGAAGACTTGGGCCCACCCCCTCTTGGTCCTAGGGCACACAGGGAGGAATGGAGAAGGGAGCAATGTGGGTTGCATGGTTTATGGGGGAGGAAAGGGCCCTGAATCCCTCATTAGCTAGCAGCTGGGAACACAGTTTATAAAAAAGGCAAGCTGTGTGCGGCAGACAGTTGGGAGCAAACATCACTTTATCTTGTATTGTCATGGCTTATCTATGTTCCTGGCATCTTCCCAACTGTGTGAGTTTTGCCATGAAATTTCAAGCCTGAAATTCTTGCTCCTGCCCTGCCAAACTAATTACTTCAGTTTGGCTTGTTTGGACTTTAAGTTACAGTTTGTGTTTACCCTGNCTGCCAAACTAATTACTTCAGTTTGGCTTGTTTGGACTTTAAGTTACAGTTTGTGTTTACCCTGTTTTGGACTGAAATTTCTGCAGTCAAAGGCTGTTCCTGGGATAATTCTTCTCCAGCCAGAAGATAATCTGGACAGCGGGGGCAAATGTCCAGATTACCTTTGAGATAATAAAGGGACACTTATGGTTTATCTGTGTTGTCTTTGGGCCACACCCTGGGTCATCACAGTCTCCTTTTCCAAAAACAGGAACATCGGATCAGCTATGCAAGTCAGCATTTGAGATACAGAAGCCAACCTTCATTGTTTGTTTTTCATGTCATATTTCCACTTTCAAAAACAGGGAAATTTCAGTGCACGCAAAATTATGTGAAACCCTAACATTGATGGCTATCACCCAAGTTCATCCTGAGCACATCACTTCCTAGTTAACGGTTACCCAGCTTCCAGACTGGAATTTCACAATGCAGAGACAGTCTGCCAGGAATAGCCAACATCCCCTTCCTCTTTATTTCTTTCTAACCTTGGTTTTTTTTTTTCAAAATGTTAAATTACAAAACTTCAAAGAAAGGTTTTTTTTTTTCAAAAACAGACAAAAACACAAGGCATTAAAAAGGTGCATTAAAAAATCCCCTTCCTCTTTACCGAACTCTTACTGAACTCCTAAGCTTAACTTATTGAACTCCTTACTTAATTTAAGCCTTCCAAATCTGTTTGTTCTGTTCTATTCCTATATCTTAATTCTCCAATGAAAGGAATATTTTCCCCCTAAAGTATTCTAAAAGAATAATTCTGTTCCATAAAGGAATAGATGGCTCCCACAATTTCTAGAAGCAAGCCGCTCCATCAATGATTAACTGTTCTCCCTATCCAGATATTTCCCCTTAGTTCTAGGTTAGATCTTTCTTTCATGATCTTCCACCTGCTATTTCTTATCCTGTCTTCTTCTGCTTTGGAGAATAAGTCTAACCCCCTCTACTCTGTGAGAGCTGCTCAAGAACCGGAAGATAGCTATCATATCACCCATGCTCCTTCTCTTCATTAGGCTAGACATTCATAGCTCCCTCTCAACCATTCATCACACAATTCAGTTTCCAACCCCTAATCACCTTTCTTGCTCTCTCTCCCTTCTCTTCCCTTCCTCTTTTCTCTTCCCCTTTCTTCTCTTCCTTTCCCTTCCCATCCCTTCCCACCCTTTTCTCTCCCCTTCCCTTCCCATTCCTTTCTCTTCTTCTCTTCTCACCCCTTTCTTTTCTTATCTCCCCAGCCTTTTCTCTTTTCTCTTCCCTTGCCACCCCATCCCTTTCTCTTCCCTTCCCTTCTCTTTCTCTTCCCATCCCATCCCTCTCTCTTCTTCTGTTATCATCCCTTTCTCTTCTCTTCCCTTCCCACCTTTTTCTCTCCCCTTCCCTTCCCATTTCTTTCTCTTCTTCTCGTCCCTTCCTCTTCTCTTCTTCTTCCCTTCTCTTTCTAGGGTCCCAATTTCTCTTATGTTTTGTGATCACCAGAACTGGATGCAGTATTCCAAGTGTTGTCTCACTTGTACAGGATTGTATCCTGCTCATACCTATGGACTTGTTCTAAAATGGTTGTTTTCAATATTCCCCAATTGTCCCCCTCTGGCATCACACACAATATTCTATTTTCCCTTACTTCTTTGTCATTCCAACACCCTACTCAACCTGCCATGACGACGCCAACAATGCTGCAATTGTCCTGATGGCCTACATGCTCCTTGAGGATAAGCGTCCAGTAGTAATTATGTGAGTATTCATCAGAGTAGCATGTACCTCATAGAAATAACTTTACAGCACACCTTCTTTCTTATACCAAATTTATTTTCTCCCTTGTGTAATTCAGCATTACTTGAATTAGAGTCTAGGTGTGTATTTTGATCATCCCAAGGATGATGTAATGGTTAAATGGTTTCACATTTCAGGCCACCTTCAACAACTGAAGGTCATCGGGTTAATCTGGACCAGTCTCTCTCAGTCCATATCCACCTTCCTGAATTGTTGTTGTGAGGATAAAAGGAACAGACATTCCAATGTTAATAGCCTAACCACATCTTGGAGGGAAAAGTGGGATACATTTAACAAACAAATAAAGATAGTCCTCGAGTTATGACCACAGTGATGCCCAAAATTTATGTTGCCAAGTGACAAATTTGTTAAGTGGGTTTTGTCCCATTTTACGACTTTTTCTGCCACATTTGTTCAATTGCATTTTTTAATCTTGCACTCAGCTACTGCATTTGTACAGTGTTGACTCCTAGCAGCTGTGATACAGATCAGTGGTGGGAGTCAAATTTTTTTTACTACCGGTTCTGTGGCTTGGTGGGCGTGGCAGGGGAAGGATACTGCAAAATCCCATTCCTTTCCCACCCCACTAACCTGTTTTCCAGCTCTGTTTTCCTGTGAAGGGCAACAAAAGAAGACCTAGCCAATCAGCTGGGACTCGGGAGGCAGAGAATAGATGGGGGCAAGGCCAGTCAGAGGTGGGATTTTCTGGTTCTCCAAACTACTCAAAATTTCTTGCTACCCGTTCTCCAGAATTGGTCAAAACCGGCTGAATACCACCTCTGATACATTAATTTCATTAATCATTAATAGCTTGATTCTCCAACTTCTTGTTAACTACCAGGTGCACCGATGTCCATCACCACTCCTAAACTATTCGTTCAAATTTGTTAAACTTTTCTTTTATTGATATAAACTGCAATCACAATACTTTCAGTTGGGTTCATAACTTTGTCCTACTATTTCGATGAAGTGTCCCAAGATTCATGTCCCTCTGCCAACTGGAACAATACCCAAGAGAAATACCCAAGTACCGGAAGATCTTTCCTTTTACAGTCCTCCAACCCTTCAAGACAATGGAAAACAGTTCTCTGGTCAGACATTTGGTGCCACAGTACCCAACTATTTTTAAACGCCAGCTCTTTTTATCCTAATGTGCTGATGAACTAAGGGATGGATGTGTCTTAATGACATCCTGATGCAAACTTCCTCTTGTTTTGAGTCACTCTCAGATTTTAAGTGCAAAGGCAGACTTCCCTGCTGACGGATGTTGCCGGAAGATTGCCTCCACGCAGCTCAGTTCAGACACAGTACAAAACAGTTCAAATCCCATGCTCTTTCATGTAGACCATCATATCTCGGTGCCTCTCACTACAGTTTCTTGCATTAAGGATGGAGAACATCAGAAAACTGCCATCACTTTGATTGGTGCTTGGCAATATTAAACTTTATAAAGATGCATATTACATACCCCATTTCCCTGAAAACACAACCTACCCTGAAAGTAAGTCCTAGCTTGATTTTACATGTGCACCCAATATAAGCCCTATGCCTAAAATAAGCCCTAATTAAGATCCTGCTTACTCCAGAGTGGGCAGATAAAAATTATGCTAGGGTGGGGGTGGGAGGGTGAAGCTACCCTACTACTTACCTTTGGACAGTTGTAGCCAAGCCTCGCATACCCCAACACCTGCCTTGCCAGCCAATTTCTTCTGCAACCGGCAAGGCTGTCAAGGCTTTCCTGAAGGCCTCTGGAGCTGATAATGAAGCTCTGGATCGATCCAGAGGTCTGTTATATCGGCTGCAGAGGCCTTCAGGAAAGCTTTGCCGGCTGCAGAAGAAGTTCCTGAAGGCCTCTGACAGTGAAAAAGAGGCTGGGGAGACGCACACAAGTGAGTATAATCAATAGATGACATCCCCCTAAAATAAGACCTGGTGCCTTTTTTTTGGTGGTGAAAAAAATTATAAGACAGGGTCTTATTTTCAGAGAAACATGGTATATGGTACAAGTAGTCCTTGGCTTACAGCAGTTCATTTACTGACCACTCAAAGTTACAACAGCACTGGAAAAAAAGGGACTTAAGACTGTTTTTCACTCTTTTGATTATTGAATCTGCCTTTTCCCGCTGTTGTTTTTTTAACCAATAGAATTAACACCAGACAAATAATCAAGCAGAAAGCAACACTTTAATCAAGGAATTAACCAGGAGATAACAATCAAGCAAGCTTAAGACAATATCCTCGTTTAGGATTAATTAAAGAAAAAAATTCACACGCCCAACAAAATCATTCCCCCACTGGCAGGGCAAGTTACTGTGCACAAGCAGTCCTCTACTTACAACAGTTCATTTAGTGACCATTCAAAGTTGCAACGGTGCTGACCTTTTTTCACACTTCTTAGCCATTGCAGCCACCCCATGGTCACTTGATTTAAATTCAGAATCTTCACAACTGGTTCACATTTATGACGGTTGCACTGTCCTGGGCTCATGTGATCCCCTTTTGCAACAACGTCAATAGGGAAGCCCGATTCACTGAACAGCCATGGGAATAATTTAACAACCACGGTGTTTCACTTAACAAATGTAGTGGTGGAGAAAGCCGTCAAATGGAACAAAATGCCCCCCAATTTTTTTTGCTTAGCTACATAATTTCCCTGGCTCAATTGCAATTGTAAGGTGTGGACTACCTGCTAAAGCCATCTTTAGCAATGCCATTATTACTACAATTTTGGTGGTTTGGGCAAAAGACACTTGTCACAATAGTGATGTGGTCCGTTATCATGCAAGAACGCTTCCAAAACGTATTCAACTTCCTTTTAACAATAACTTTAAGACCATCAAATATCCACATCTGCCAATCCCAGATGCTTGGGAAGGACACAATAGGACAGGGATATCAAACTCAAGGCCTGTGGGCTGGATTTGGCCTGGGGCGTGCTTAGACCTGGCCCGTGGGACTGTCCTGGAAACAGCAAGGGACAACACGAGTGGTATCCTGGACAAGCCACAATGCCTCTGCCAGCAAAAACAGAAGTCGGGAGGGCCGTGTGTGGCTCTCCCAAGCTCCGTTTTTGGCTGCGACGTTCTCCTGCATTGCTCTGCCGGAGGAAATGGAGTTTGGGAGCACTGCACATGGCCTCCCAAGTTCCATTTTCGGCTGCAATGGCCTCCTGAAGCGCTCTGCCAGTGAAAACAGAGCTCAGGAGCGCCATCCGCGGCCTTCCAGAGCTCTATTTTTGGCTGCGATGGCGTCTTGCAGCGCTCTGTCAGTGAAAATGGAGTTCAGGAGTGCCGCCCACAGCCTTCCTGAGCTCCGTTTTCGGCTGCGACGGCCTCTTGCAGCGCTCTGTCAGTGAAAATGGAGTTCAGGAGTGCCGCCCACAGCCATCCTGAGATCAGTTTTCAGCTGCGACGGCCTCTTGCAGCACTCTGCCAGTGAAAACAGAGCTCAGGAGCGCCGCCCAAGGCCTTCCTGAGGTCAGTTTTCAGCTGTAACGGCCTCTTGCAGCGCTCTGTCAGTGAAAATGGAGTTCAGGAGTGCCACCCGTGGCTCTCCCAAGCTCCGTTTTCAGCTGTGACGGCCTCCTGTAGCATTCTGCCAATTAAAATGGAGCTTAGGAGCACTGCCCGCAGATCTCCTGAGCTCCATTTTCGCTGACAGAGCACTGGAGGCCATCACAGCCAAAAACAGAGCCTGGGGGAGGGTGCCCCCAACACGAGTGATGTCGAGGTGGCCAAACCCAACCTGGCTATGCCCACCCGGCCCCCTGAGATTAAACACAACCCTGATGCAGCCTTCCATGAAATCGTGTTTGATGCCCCTGCGATAGGAAGACGAAAATACCGAATCCAGTTTGAACATCTGGCTGGCTGTGCAACAAACTGTAAACCCCAGCATCTATTCAGTTCTGCTAATAGCTACTCTAACTTCTATTGATTTCTCTGCAAATTTTCTGGCATATATCCGAATGCCCTGGGTCAACTAAAGAGTCCTAGAATAATAAACATTTCTGCCTTTTGAAGTAATGTCATACTGATGAAGCATACCAAGTAAAACAATAAGACAGTTCAAGAGCTTCCAAACACTGTGGTTACACAATGCTTTCAAAAACATTTCAGTTTTTCCAGTTCATAGCCCTTGATACAAGGAGTACATATGAACTACGTTGAATTTATCTAAGGGTGTGATGTGGAACCATCACCCAAGAGCTCCAGTGGAATTAGAAGACTCTTTTCATGAAACTTTTCAACTGACAAAACTTTTGTTTCCAACTTTGAAGGCCTGTTGTGAATTGGTATTTTGAGACAGAATGAATTCAGGTGGTTTGGTTTTTTTTTTGTTTTAAATAAAACATGAATTTGTTTATTACCTTTACAACTAACATGGAAAATTAACCAGAAAAGATGTTACCAAAAAAATTGCATGACAGGTAGTCCTCACTTAATGACCATTCCAAGTTATGACTGGATCAAAATACAAAAATGGTTAAATGAAATTATACCCTGTTGAATAGAATTGAAACCTGAACTTTTTCTATTGGGGATTATTAAGGGAAAATATCTTAAAAAGATTAAATATTTGATCATAAGTGTTACCACAACAGTGAGAATTGCACTCGAACAATCTTGGAAAATGGCCACTATATCGACAGAATGTTTAGTAAAATTTGTAAAATTTTCTGTAAAATTTTCATTTGTGCAGAAATGGACAAGCTCACTATAGAATTAAACAATAAGGAAGACTCAGAATATAAGTCAATATGGGATAACTGGGACCAATGGACAGATAGTAGGAATATGAAATGTATAGATTAGAATTAGATATAAATTTTGTATATGTATCAATTAGAAATGTCTGAAAATGTATGAATATAGTTAAGATTTTTGTACTGTCAAAGAATGATGATGAATTGTACAAACTTATTTTCTTTTACAGATTTATTTGTATTTTAATGTTCCAAATTACAATAAAGGTTTAAAAGTTTAAAAAATAAATAACCCTCTCATTCAAAAAAAAAGGAACTTTTAAAAAATAAATAACCCTCTCATTCAAAAAAAAAGGAACTTTATCTGCCCGTTAAAAAATGTTAAAGAGGTTTCTTCTTACATAAAAGCTCCAATATCATCAACGTTTCATGTTCATTTTATTTCCTCTGGCTAAAAATATATATTTTTTCTTCCACAAACAGAAATTTCTGCTACTAATATTTGAGGGTTTCCTACTTCCTGGAGACTAAAACGTACGAAGAACGTTTGTAGGATTTGGGCTTGGCTAGTCTCAAGAAAAGAAGGACTGGAGGGACATGATAGTAATGTTCCAATATTTGAGGGGCTGCCACAAAGAAGAGGGGATCAACTTAATTTCCAAAAAACTCCAGAAGGCAAGACAAGAAACAATGGATGGAAACCAATCAAGGAGAGAAGCAACCTGGAATTGAGGAGAAACTTCCTAACAATGAGGATGTGAGCAGAACTGAAGTCATGTTGGATGACCCATTGAATTAAATAAGAAAGTGTGTCTCAAACTCAGTAGCTCTGCTAAATAAGAAAGTGTTCCAGTTTGTGCACAAGAGAAAAAACAAGATAAGGCTAGAACAATGGGGAATTGTAATAAAGTGCTGCGATGTCAGAAACCGTGTAACTGCTTTTGCTAGATAGGGAGCTAGTATGAACCTTGGAAATATATGTGTCAATTTGAAAACAGAAAGAATGTGAGCCAAGCCCTCGTACGAGGGGGCGGACAGTTAGGGTATAAAAATGCTGCCTGAATTTTGCTCTGTGTTCCTTCAATGCCTGAGGGAACCCGTCTCTGCAGACACGTGAATAAAACCTTGTTTTCCTTGGATCAGCGAATCTTTTGGTGGTTTTTTTTATCTGCTTCCACCTCACAAGGACAATTAATCAGTGGAACAGCTTGCCACCAGAAGTTGTGGTTGCTTCATCACTGGAGGCTTGAAGAAGAGACTGGATAGCCACTTGTCTGGAAAGGTACTATAAGGTCGCCTACTTAAGGGGTTGGACGAGAAGACCTCCAAGGTCCCATCCAACTCTGTTATTCTGTTACTGAAACTACTCCATGCCTTTCGCCCACTAATTGTTTTATTTTTGCTGCTGTCGAGAGTTTGTAGGTGTGCTAAGACAGAGTGAAACAGAACGGAGTAGGAAGGTCAGAAAACAATTACTGTAATGGCCGAAGATTTATTTCCATAATTAAACACACAAAATATCATTTAGGTAGTCCAAGGGAAACCTATAAAAATAAATGGGATGGCTGGTTTGTTAAACAGATAAACATCTCATTTTGCCTTGTGGAGCAATATATATATATATTATATACTTCATCCAACACTGGATATTATTTGGTATGGTTCCAAAATAAACACATTTTTTGGTCAAAATGGAGCAGATAAGGCTCATGACTTAATGTTCATGATATGGTTAGTCCTGGACATTTTTGGCCTGAAAAACAGCTGGAATGGACAAAAAACAGGTTGTTTTTCGGCCCATTTTCAGGCCGTATTCCGGGACGTTTTTAGGTTGTCTTTTGGGCTATTTTCAGGCCGTCTTTTGGGCCATTTTCAGGTCATTATCTGGGTGTTTTTGACTGCATTTTAGGCCGTCTTTTGGGCTGTTTTCAGGTCATTTTTGACCTGAAAAATGGCCAAAAAACAGGCTGTTTTCGGCCTATTTTCAGGCTATTTTCAGGGACATTTTAGGCCTTTTTTGGGCTGTTTTCTGGCCAGAAAATGGCCCCAAAACAGCCTGAAAATGACACACGCACCCATGGGCATGCATGCGCGTTCCGCTTTGGGCATTCACTGCTGAAAAAGTTCGCCATCACTGCACTAAGGGAACCTCTTGGATAGTGAAGAAATGCAGTGATCCTTCAAGTTAAGAATCAGCTAGCAAGCAAACCAGAGTTTTAGAAATGGTGCCACCTAACCGTGTGGCCCAATGTTTAGTTTTGGATTGTGGTGATGACCTCACATGCTATATAGGACTTCCTGATCATTACGAAGGAGTAGTTGAAGGTAGGTGCAGGGTTTCACAAACAGTTGTGCAACTTGGAACATTGAGTAAGAATCAAGGTAAATCAAGCTTTCTTTTTGACTATCAAAGCTTCACGACGTCCAAGTTCAGGGCAGTGTGGATTTTTTTCCCCCAGTATAAGAATAAAGGATTTTTTTTTTTTTTTTGGAGCAGTAGACTTCCTTCTGCAATGTTTGAACTGTTTTTTCCTTAGCAATCTGCACCTACTGCATTTGGCTTTGTTGGAAGTTAAAACCCACCCCTCTCCTAGGAAAATGAAATACTTTTAGGATATACTAAAAAGGCAGAATATTTCCCTTAAAAAAGTAGAAACTCAGAGAGGCAGAAACTCAGCCCCTCCCAACCTTTGTTATTAATAGGCCATTAAGGCCTGGCCAAGTCTATTCCACATCACAAAGTTCTACCTCTTCCAGGTAGAGCCATAATAGGAATTGCCCAAAGTCCTTTCATTACATGATCCCCCAGCAAGAGTCAACCAAGCCTGGGACTCAAAAGACAACCTACAGAGTTGCTCCCGCATGGCCCCATGGGAGTCTGACAACCAATCAGAACACGAGCTCAAATTCAAAACCCGACAGAGGGTATAAAGCCCAGGGACTCTCAGCATCTCTACCCTTTTTCTTCGCCCAAGAGCTCTAAGACGTGTGATCCTGTCCACCATTAAACCATCTTTTTAAATAGCCTCCATGTTTCCACTGTCTTTTTCCCCATTTGGAACTGAACCCAGAAGGATATTTCTTCCAACAGCTTAAGAGTCATGCTTGTATTAAACAAAATCATGAATAATTTGTCTTATTTACTGATCTGTCAGTTCCTACTTTGTGCTTGGGCTATTTCTACCAAATAAATCTATTCAATTTATGTAGCCACACATCTCACTTGCATGCAACTCCGAGCAGCATACACAAAATGGTGTGAGTTGCCTTCCAGCACAAAGGTGACAATGTTCTCAAGTTTGTTAGAATCATACCTGCGTCGGTGCAATCCACCTGTAGGTTAAATTACAACTTATTTTGAACTCATCTGTGTTGCTGCATTTGCTGAAAAGTAACGTTTATGGGTTCAAAAACAAATAAATCTGATGAAATCAGGAGACCCTGCAATTTGTGGCCTTTGAAAAGTCAGTTGGAAGAAAGAAAGAAAAAGAGAGAGAAGAAGAAAAGAGAAAAAAGAAAGAAGACAGAAGAAAGAGGAAGGAACAAATAAGGGAGAAAGAAAGGAAGGAAGAAGGAAGGAAAGAAAGGGAAAAAGAGAAGAGAAGAAAGAGGAAGGAAGAAGGAAGGAAAGAAAGAAAAAATAAATAAAAAGGATGATAGAAAGGAAGGAACAAGGAAGGGAGAGAGAAAGAGAAAGGAACGAAGAAGGAAAGAAAGAAAAATGAAATAGAAAGGATGGAAGAAAGAGGAAAGAACAAGGAAGGGAGGGAGGGAGAAAGGAAAGAAAAAGAGGGGGAGAGAAAGGGGGAAAGGGAAGGAAGGAGAAAGAAAGAAAAAGAAAGGAAGAAAAAAATTTAGCTCTCACAGGTGACTCAGAACTGGAAAGCAAAAAGTATAGGCTACTTCACAAATTCAGCATGTGAGAAACAGGTTTTCATACACATACACATACACACACAACACACTCTAAAAATTCCTGGTTACTGCCTCATTCTGAGGATATTTTTATTTGTTTATTTATTTGATTTGCCAATCGCTTACAAGATAATAGGTATAAGTATATACATAGTTATGAATACATGAAATGGGAACATATAAGAAAAATAAATAACAAGACAGGGATGGTAGGCACGTTGGTGCGCTTATGCATACCCCTTACAGACCTCTTAGGAAAGGGGTGAGGTCAATAGTAGACAGTCTAAGGTTAAAGTTTTTGGGGTTTGGGGAAGAAACCACAGAGTCAGGTAGAGTATTCCAGACATTGACCACTCTGTTGCTGAAGTCGTATTTCCTGCAATCAAGTTTGGTGCGATTAACCTTGAGTTTGTATCTATTGTTTGCTCTTGTGTTGTTATGGTTGAAGCTGAAGTATCCATTGACAGGTAAGTCATTGCAATGTATGATTTTATATACCATACTTAGATCAGACCGAAGACGGCGTAGTTCTAGGTTTTCTAGGTCTAGAGTTTCAAGTCTGGTGGCATAAGATATTCTGCAACGAGTAGAGGAGTGGAAAACTCTTCTTGTGAAATATTTCTGGACTTCCTCAACTGTGCTAATATAAGATACGTAATGTGGGTTCCACACTGATGAGCTGTATTCGAATATTGGTCTAGCAAATGTTTTGTATGCTCTAGATATCTGCAGCTTGTCAAGATTTCCTGCCAAAAACCAAATCAACCCTTCATTTGGCTGTAGAACCAGTTACTGGAGACACTTCCTACTATACCCACTTCACCAACAACCTGCCCACACAGAATTGTTCCCACTTCCACTCCAGTTATGCTCCTTCCTCCTTTGAATACAGATTATTACCGTATTATCCAACCTCAGCAATTTTAAGATTGTGGATTTCAAGTGCCAGCAAGAACAAACAAAATTTTCCAAAAGCGACTTATGACCAGTTTTCATGCTTAACAAGCGTGGCAGCATCCCGAGGGTCAAAATCTGGTTGCTTAGCAACTGGCATGTATTTATGATGGCAGCCTGTCCTGAGGTCACATGATCACCATTCGTAACCTTCCTCCGACAAGCAAAGTCAATGGGGGAACCCAGATTCGCTTAACGATGGCATGATTCACCTAACAACTGTGGCGAAAACAGACCTTAAAACGGAGCAAAACTCACACCGTGCTATGAAGCGATATTCAAGTCTAGGTGCTGTTGCTATTACTGTCTTGCTTACCGACTGGAATTTTGGCCTTAATTGTGGTTGTACGTCGAGGACTACCTGTCTCAAAAAAAAAATTTGGCCGACAGATAGAAAGATGATTGAGACCAGATTAGGAAATTTACTATGGGGAAGAAGACAGAGAAGAAGATCCCACAGAAGTGATTAAGTTGTTGCCAGGTGCTCTAGAAATGGGAAGCATGAGACAGATGCAGAAGCAGACGAACTATTTAGATTAAATATGAGTAATGGAAGGAGGCATAAGGTCCCAAGGGAGGAGCATGGGAGATTGATTAAAAACACGGCTAAAAACAACAAGAGTTGAAATACTAAAAAGAACAAGAGATGATGGATAGATAACAGAATACTTTTTAATATGGGATTTGCTTTATTAAGAAAATGAGGTAGAAATTAGAAATTGGGAAAACACTGTTTCCCCGAAAATAAGACCCTGTCTTATATATATATTCTTGCCACCAAAAAAGGCACCAGGTCCTATTTTGGGGGGATGTCATCTACTGATTGACCTCACTTGCGCACATCGCCGCCAGCCTCCTTTTCGCTGTCAGAGGCCTTCAGGAACTTCTTCTGTGGCTGACAAGAGTTTCCTAAAGGCCTCTGCAGCTGATAACAGAGCTCCAGATCGATCCAGAGCTTTGCTCTCAGCTCCAGAGGCCTTCAGGAAAGCCTGGCCAGCCTTGCCAGCTGCAGAAGAAATGGACCGGCAAGGCAGGTATCGGGGTGTGCGAGGCCTCGATACAACTGTCCAAAGGTAATTAGTAAGGCAGTTCTACCCTGTCCCATCCCCACCCAAAGCTTAATTTTAATTAGATCTTAATTAGGGCTTATTTGGAGGGTAGGGCTTATATTGGGCGCACATGTAAAAAATCAAGCTAGGACTTACGATCAGGGTAGGTCATATTTTCAGGGAAACAGGATACTATTATGTACACTGTCACATAATATATTAATATGATTATGTACACATAGATATTAGAAAATTATTACTATGGGTGCATAAATATTATGTGTAAGTAAATTGATCCAGACAATACACTGCTCACGAAGCACTTATACTGAAGAAAAAAAGTATAAATTGTATGTGTGTGTATAAAGAAATTTACTATGGGATGAGACCATAATTGCTGGAGCTTTCTTATGTTCCCCTGTCTTAAAGGGGGAACAAAACTGTAAATGGGACAGGAAGTTCTTCATATCCAGACATCCTTAAAAAGTCAGATCTGCAGTGTGACCTAGAGATAAGCGCATAGAAATAAAATTTCACTGGGAATATGCAAACAACAACTTCCGTACTTTCCCGGCTATTCAAAGCATATTGTTTAACCCCCGTGTGGTTTTTTTTCCTCCAGTTTTAGTCACTTGGTGTGGAAATACCTGCCAGAGAAGCTTCACTCATGCTCTGGTAATCTCTGAGTTAGATACTGCAATGCCATATGTTCTGACAGGTACAGCTGGAAAGAAAAGCAGAAGTGTGCAAGTACCCACATCTCTCAAATTTACCATTTCCTTCAGCAAAAAGTTGGGAAATTTACACAGCTTTGTAATTAAGTAAAAGTCCCTCTCCATTTCCCCAAATTACTGAAGTCTCACGAGGGCTCAACAGGATTATAAAAATACAAGATTTTCAAAGGGCATAATTTCACAAGTTTTCAGAGATCTGGGTTGGCAGAGGGAAGGCAGGACACATCACATCCTACGGACAGATATCTCTTTTGTTTCTGGTTAGAACGAGATGGTCATAAGATAGCAAATAAGAAAACCATACTTAGATCTTTCTTTTAAAAAAATTGCTTGCACAGCTGGGGTAACTCATATACAACTTAAAATGCAACTGATTGGCAGGCCCCTCCATATCAATTGCCAATTTATTGTGGCTGAAATAAAGTCTGTCATACAAACCACTTGCTATGACGCATAAAAATATATCAAGGATTTTGGTTTTTCATTTCTGCTTAAGGCATGACACATTAAATGCCATGTTATTCCCCAAGTAATCTGATCTCACATTTCAACTTCAATTCCATCCCTGGAGCAAGAAAGGCAACCATTGTAATACTAATTTATGGTACTCAGTTATTATACCAGTTCTTCCTTAGGGATGAATATAAAATCAGACCACAGAGCAAGATACGGCAATATTTATTTGCAATGCCAAATTTTCAAACAACTTAAAGAGTCCTAGCATGCGTTTCTTTTAATGTGTGCATTTATGTTTATGCATAGAGCTGCAACATCATATTCTTTCTCTCCGATATTCACATATTTCCATGAGTTTTCTAGTGGTTCAGCTATTCAACTTTCTACCCAAAAAGATGTCTATGGAGATTCTCAGTCATCCAAGTCATAGCTGTCCCAAAGGTGCCTTTTCAAGAGGCAACTGGACAGTGGTGATATTCAAATTTTTTTACTACCGGTTCTGTGGGCGTGACTTGGTGTGGGTTGGTGGGTGTGGCAGGGGAAGGTTACTGAAAAATCCCCATTCCCTCTGCACCCCGCTGACCTGCTTTCCAGCTCCGTTCTCCTGTGCAGGGCAACAAAAGAAGACTCAGCCGATCAGATGGAACTTGGGAGGCAGAGAATAGGTGGGGTTGGTGGGGCCAGTCAGAGGTGGGATCTGCCAGTTCTCCTAACTACTCAAAATTTCCACAACCAGTTTTCCAGAACTGGTCAGAAACTGCTGAATACCACCACTGCAACTGGACTTTCTGGGTTTTTTTTCTTTTGAAAACGTTTTGCTTCTCATCCAAGAAGCTTCTTCAGCTCTGACTGGATGGTGGGGAGGATTTATACTCCTTGTATAAATGGAAGGATTTATACTCCTTGCAGACAGCTGGTCATTTGCATCCTTTTAGGGAGCCATTGAGGCCACTTGGAGGTTTATATGTGTCATCTGTGAGTGGTGCAAATAGGTGTGGAGCCTTCTTGGAACTGCTGAAAGGACTGTGTTGTAGATTGGAGATAGATGATGTATTTCCCCCACCCTCTGTTGAGAGAGGGCTGTTTAATTTTGACATAGATAGATAGCCTCTTTAACCCCCTCGCTTTCAAAAGGTACAGGCCACTTTTTTGAAGACAGCAAAGTCCACATTTTGGACAGAGAGGGCTGAGGGTTGAAAGAAACATCTTTAAAGAAAAATCAGAAAGTCCAATTGCCCCTTGAAAAAGCACCTTTGGGACACTTCTGTCTGGTACAGATGTAACTAGGTTTTTTATTCATCCATCTAGTAAAAGAAACATCTACTTACTTTTCCTAATTTTTCAAAGTACTATGATTTTTTTTTAACCAAGGGTCTCCAACCTCCCTCCCCCAGCCGTGGCCTGTTTGGAAACGAGCCGCTCAACTGGCGGGCCAGGCCGGCATGCATGCACACATGTGGACAGTTCAACTTGCACTGACAGCTGTTCACACATGTGTGTGTACACTGGCCTGCTACTCACACAATTCAGTTCCCCTCCTTTCTCTCCCTCTCCCCAAGCTGCAAAGTTTGAGAAGAGTTGTTTTATACCACACTAAAAAAATATTTTTTTAAAAAAAGAAATCTGTGGGAACCCTGGAATATTTTGTAAGTTTGCAGAAAGTTTCCACACTTAATTGTGATCCAATTCTTTTTTTATAACTTTATTAATAAACATTTTGAATACAGTGTAATTTCAGGGTATATCACAAGAAAAACAGTGCAAACGAAATGAAAACCATAAAGCATACCACATTAAATATTAACACATGTATTGATAATACTAAGATATACTAACAATAACATATAATTACCAAGTACTATTTAACTAAGTTTCTCCTTATATCAGCTTATTTAAGTTTCTAATATTATAAACCATCTCAATTTCAAATGAATTGTGATCCAATTCTTACATTAGCTTGGGATGTCCCAACTGAACAGGATGCAAATTCACTTGTTAAAAGTTTTTCACACTGTTTGCCACTTCATCTGCTTGCTTAAACAGACCCAAATGTATCAGGAAAATACAAACTGCAGTTTAACTTTCCAATCACAGAGGCAACATGGTTGTCACCACTTCTAACTGAACAATGGACATAAACGCTGCCACGGCTTAAGGAGAAATGGGAACAGAACAACAGAGTTGGAAGGGACCTTCTGACATGCCCCTGGTGGAGACTGACTCTGAGGAAGAGGAGGAACAGCAACAGGGAGTGGGAGTGTGGCTCCAGAGGTGGTGGAGGCGGCTGGGGAAGGGCAGAGGCCGGCTGGGCAGTCAGAGGAGGACCCAGGCCCATCCCCTCTCCATCCTAGGGCACGCAGGGAGGAGAGGATCAGGAAAAAGGTCTACTCAAGAGGAGATTACCATGATCCTCCTCGTGGCTTGCAGCTGGGAGCTAATGTATATAAGCTTAACTGCGTGGTCAGAATTGCTGGAGCCAATTTAGTGTTTACTTTGAAAGAGGTTTATTTTTGCTAGCATTCTTCCCATGGACTCTCGTCAGTTATTCTCCTGGAGATTAGATATCTTGGCTTGCTTCCAAACTCTCATCACTGCGGGTTTGTTTTGGTTTTCTTTTTGGCTCATTATTTACTTTTGTGACTTTAAACTGTGCCTAATAAAACAGTGAAGTTAAGTTGAAGGCCTTCCCGGGCTTTAATGTAAGTTTGGGGTTATTTTGAGAGACGAGGTGTCATCACACCTTATAGGTCCGGGATGGCGAACCTATGGCATGCATGCCACAGGTGGCATGCAGAGCCATTTGTGTGGGCACCCAAGACCCAGCCAAACTTACCTGCACCGCACATGCGTGCGCCCTCCCAGCTGATTCTCGGCCCATTTGAGGCTGTTTTTTTGCCCTCCCGGAAGCTCGAGGCAAGCCTCTGCAACCTTGGGAGGCTGAAAAACAGGCCTTCTGGAAATAGAGAGGCTTCCCTTGAGCCCCTGGGAGGGTGAAAACAGCCTCCCCCGGGCTCCAGAAGTCCTCCGTAGGCTGAAAATGGGAATTTCTGGTATTTCCAGAAGGCCCATTTTTCAACCTCCCGAGGCTGCAGAGGCTTTCTTCGAGCCTCCAGGAGGGTGAAAAGGTCCTCAAACGAGCAAAAAATCAGCTGGGAGGCGCATGCATGCACAGTGTAGGTGTAGGGTAGGGGGGCGGGGCAAATTGCATCGTGGGTGCCGGCACGCACACGCTTTCAGCATATCACAACAAAAAGGTTTCCCATCGCTGCTGTAGGTCATCTAGTCCCACCCAGGCAAGAGACCCTACGCCATTTCTGACAGATGGCAATCCAGTGTCTTCTTGCAAGCACCAGTACAACTGAGCTGAATTTAAAGACTTCCAGGAAGCAAGCTCAGAGCTTATGTTAACTGCTTTATGGGCTTAAGACGACAACCACACTTCCCATATATATATCTTGCATAGAAGTTGAGCTTCTGAAAACTCAGCAAACTCCCAAAATCATCCCTTAACATCAGCATATTCATCCAATTACTGATAGTCTTTGACTTACAACCATTCAATGATTGTTCAGTGACACTGGGAAAAGGACTTATCACCATTTTTCACACTTACGACTGTTGCGGCATATCCCCATGGTCACGTGACCCAAAATCCAGATGCTTGGCAACCAACTCATACTTATGACATTTGCAGTGTCCTGGGGTCATGTGATCTTCAGGCGAGCAATGTCAATGGGGAAGCTAGATTTACTTAACAACCGTGTGACTGAACTTAACTGCAGTGACTCATTCAAGAAGTCCGGCAAGAAAAGGTCATAAAATGGGACAAAACTCAAAATTGTCTTGGTCAGCAACAGAAATTTTGGGTTCAATTGTAGTTGAAAGTCAAGGACTACCTATATCAACTGATAGTAGCTTGTTTCATTGATTAGCAGCATCAAACTTTCCAAACCTCAGACTACCAGACATATAAAAAAAAGCATTCAAATCAGAATAATCAATACAAACTCGTTATCTAAGATCATCTCTTATCTCTATATAAAAGTGAAATACCATTCATGCATCATCACAAAATGTCCAGAACCATAAAGCCTACAAACATGAAATTTGGCATGTATGTTCCTCTTGGCTTCTAAGTGCTCACTAAGAAAGGATTTTTTTGAAATGACAATCAGAGCATTAGTATTTCCTATATTATTATTAACAGGCTCTGATGTTAAAGAGTTCTACTCACCCTCCCCACTGGGAAAGAAATCTCTTCCAAATGCAAAACACAAGCAGAGTAGTTTCAGTTTCACAGCACCAAGCAGCTTTAGAACAGTTGAGCTAAGCCACGCCCAGGCTCCTTGCTCACATAGCAAATACTGTTTCAGTTTCCAAGCAGCCCTCAACTCTCTCACACACTGACAGGACACGAGCCAGATGAATACCGATGGATGCTGGTAGGCAGAGGCAGAATTTTTCCCCTTATATTCCTCCCCAAAAGCTAAGCCCGACCACATAGTTTCATAGCGAAGCACATGTATCCAGCTGGTACACAATATTTTTTCCCAGAGTCTTGGAAACATTCCCCTAAATCCATTCTTCTCTTCCCTAAACCCTGTTCCTTTCAAAACAGTCATCCTAGTCCAAGACAAGACAGATCATTGGCTAAACTAATGATTTGCTCAGCAAACTCTGACCCAGGTTGACAATATGCACTGATCCAACATTTCTCAACTTGGGACACCGGCTGCACGCTGAATTGACGAAATCTGGGAGTGGAAATCCACACAACTTATCATGGCCAAGAGAAACCCTGACTTAGAACGCCACGATCCTGCAGCAAATTCTCCTCTGCTGTCCCTTCCACAACCTCAAGAGTCAATGGCATTGTAGTCACGGGCGTGTAGGCTTGAGGATGTGCTAGGAATCCAGCAAAACCTGGTTAAAAGTTGTTATGGCACTAAACTCAGACCACTTATTGTTAGCTTGCTTGCCAGTCCACTTTTCAGATTCAGATTAACAGAGCTGGAAGGGGCCTTGGAGGTCATCTAGTCCAACCCCCCCC
>BHFT01019706.1:0-11095 GCA_004320025.1 Laticauda laticaudata
TTATTTTAACTTTTATTTCTGGTCTGTCTTTTACAGTTATGTTTTTGGTGGGTTGAGCTATAGTTTCTTTTTGCATGCAGATGGATGCAAAGAATGAGTTAAGCGGTTCTGCTTTCTCTCTGTTGCCTGTTACTTCTTTGCCATCTTCTCTCTTTATTGGACCGACTGGTTCCTTGATTTTTTTCTTGTTATTTATATGTTGGAAGAAACTTTTTAAATTATCTTTGACTTTTGTTGCAAGGCTTTGTTTGTTCTGAGTTTTTGCTATTCTGACTTTGTCTTTGCAGATTCTGGCCATCTGTTGATATTCTGCCTTAGTCGTATGTCCTTCTTTCCAATTTTTGTACTTGTCCTTTTTTTCTTTCAATTTGCCAGAGAGATCTTGGTGCAGCCATGCTGGTTTCTTCTTGGATTTCTTGTTTTTCTTTCTCAGTGATATCATGCTGGTTTGGGCTTCTATGATCATATTTTTTAGTTTCCCAAGATTCTTGAGTTGTTTTCCCCTTTAGGATTTTCATCCATGGAATCTTTTTCAAGTTCTCTCTGAGTTCATTGAAATCAGCTCTTTTAAAATCCAGGACTCTGGTGTCATTATGTTCTGCTGCTTGTGTTTGTGTTATGTTGAATTCAAGGTTCCTGCAGTTTCAACTCCCTCTGTCACTTCTTTGTTTGTAAGAATTAAGTCCAGTATGGCTGTCCTTCTAGTTTCTAGGTTGGTTAGGAACTTATTTGATTTCTCACTTGGTGCAGAATTAGTTTTCCAGAATTAGTTTACTCTCCAAAATACCAAAGAGTAGGTCAAGAAACAAGGGGTGGAAGATCATTAAAGAGAGATCCAACCTAGAAGGAAGGAGAAATTTTCTGACAGTGAGAACAATCAATAAATGGAACAGCTTGCCTCCTGGAACTGTGGGTGCTCCATCAATGGAGGTCTTCCAGAAAAGATTGTACAGCTATTTGTCTCAGATGGAGTAAGACTCCTGCCTTGAGAAAAGCATTGGTCTACAAGACCAACCCTAATGGATGGAAACCAACCAAGGAGGGAAGCAACCTGAAACTAAGGATAAATTTCCTAACGATGAAAGCAATCAACCAACAGAACATTTGCCTTCAGAAGTTGTGGGTGCTTCATCACTGGAGGTTTTTAAGAAAAGACTGGACGACCATTTCGCTGAAATGGTATAGGGTCTGCTTGAGCAGAGGGTTGGAGTCAGTGGTGGGATTCAAATTTTTTTACTACCAGTTCTGTGGGCATGGCTTGGTGGGCATGGCTTGGTGAGCATAGCAGGGGAAGGATACTGTAAAATCCCCATTCCCTCCCCCCCCCACTAACACTGCTTTCCAGCTCCGTTCTCCTTGCAGGGCAACAAAGAAGACCTAGCCAATCAGCCGGGACTCGGGAGCAGATAATAGATGGGGGTGGGGGTCAGTCAGAGGTTGGTATTTGCTGGCTCTCCAAACTACTCAAAATTTCCGCTAATGGTTCTCTCACAAAACTGGTCAGAACCTGCTGAAATACCACCTCTGATTTGGAGTAGTAAGACCTTCCAGGTGTCATGCCTCTGGTGGAGACTGACTCTGAGGAAGAGAGAAACAGCTGACAGGAGTGGAAGTGGGCTCCAGAGGTTGTGGAGAAGGCTGGGAAGGCAGAGGCAGGCTGGGTAGTCAGAGGAGGACCCAGGCCATCCCCTCTCCATCTAGGGCAGGAGGAAGGGATAAGGGAGAGACATGGTCTACTGGAGAGGAGAGGGCCTTGATCCTCTCTCATGGGCTGCAGCTGTGACAACTGGATAAGAGAACTGACATGCGTATGGGCAAGTGCTGGAAACAAAGTGTGGAAATATCTCAGTTTATTGTTTCTCTCTGAGTTTTGCATCCTTCCCAGTGTGCTGATATCTGTGGACATCTTCAAGCCCTTATCTTGCCTGGTTTGTGTTGCTCTTTTACTCTTTATAATTTAAAGGGCATTTCCTCCTTCTTGTAACTGCTTGGGTGGGAGTGTTTTGTCTCCAGTCAAGGATATTTGGAGCTTGGAAGCAAAGTGAAGGAATAAAGGGGGCTTTACCTGTTTTTTTGTGACTGTGTTTATTTTGTATCCCACCCTGGATCATCACACCAGGTCTCTTTCAACTGTATTGTTCAACCTCCAAAGTCCCTTGATTTTTATCTTTTGTGTTCTCTTATCTGAGTGGGAAATGCCTTAAAGAAACATGGCTGTGAACGTCTGGATTTGCATCGGATCTATCCCTGTCTTTGAATCCTGCCTACTTCACCAGATCTGGTTTTGCACTGAGCATTTTGGGCAAAAGTTGGGATTTAAATGTTCCTCCAAACAGCAGTGGGTCAAAGGCAGAGAGAGGGGAGTAAGTTGCCAACTTTTCTATGGTTGCTTAGCTACTTCCCTCTGCTTCCCCACCAGCTCTTTGGCATTAATCGAGCAACTGGAACTTGGCAACCTGATTCTATCCAAATTATTTCTTCCTCAGCTCTCCCGGTCCTGTGTACATGCACCATGTTTTCGATGCCACCCAAACTAACTTCTAATTTCCCAAGAAACAGGCTCTTTTCTTGGCCTCTTCCTGGTTCTTTCCTTGCCATTTCTCCTTTGACGCCCCAGGGTGGAACAAACTGGCAAGGGTGGGTTTGCAGGGAACTTGTTGCCATGCCTGTGATTTTGGCTGGCTTTCTCCAAACTACAGTCACCAAAGATTAACCCCAAAAGTTGGAGCCCTTGGCTTAAGGTTTATTTATTTGTTTGTTTGTATTTCACCTTCGTTATTGTTATTTATTTTTTTTTACAAATAACTGAAAGTGAGAAACTTTTCCAACAGATTTTCCTCCTCTTATTTTCCTCACAACAACAACCCTGTGAGGTGGGTTGAGCTGAGAGAGGGTGACTGGCCGAAGATCCCCCAGCCAGCTTTCATGGCTAAGGCAGGACTAGAATTCTCTATCTCCTGTTGATTGGCCCAAAGTCATCCAACCTTCTTTCATGCCTAAGGCAGCACTCGAACTCACCATCTTCTGGTGATTGGTCCAAAGTTAGCCAGCCATTTTCAGACCTAAGGTGTGATAGAACTTGTGATTTCTGTTTTGTAGAGTGATGCCTTAACCACTAGACCATACTGTGCTTCATAAACCACACTGGTTACCAGTTGGCTTTGGGGTGCTGGTTATCACCTTTAAAACCCTGTTTATCTGATGTTACCACCTATTCTTTCTGCCTGTATGGTCTAATCAAGCAAAGTGAATGATTGGACTGCCATTTGTCAGAAATGGTGTAGGGTCTCCTGCTTTGGTGGGGGTTGGACTAGATGACCTACAATGTCTCTTCCAACTCAGTTAATCTGTAATCTATAATTCTGGATGGACTGCAGGTTCCATCCATCAAATGTTGCCTTCCTATTTGATCCAGGAAACCTCAGTGTGCCTGCTATTTGAAATGATATTTTCCCCCAAATTCCTAAGCCATCCACGTTAAAAACTATCCAAAAATTTCTTTAAAAAACATCCCAAAACCTGGTTATCCTATTAGGCTTTGGGACAGGAAGCCCCTTTTAATTTTGCTTAATTTTGCCCTTCTGGTTGACTGTGTTTTTGTCTTTTATTCCCATTGTTTCTTTTCACTTTGTCTGGAAACCTCCCAAGCATTTGGGTGACTTTGAAATGGGAATAAGTAAAGAAATAATTTATTCATAGTTGACTAGCCCACGGGACTCAGTGGCTTTCATTCCTGGATGGGATAACTTTAAAAAAAAAGGAGAAAGGGGAATGTTTGATTTTGGAAGAACTGTAGGCACAGAAGAGGTGGAGAAAGCTAATACAATGAAATAGAAAGATTGTCACCTCTTTGGATAATTTCTCTCACTTAGCTTAACAACAGAAACAATTTCCAAAGTAACAATATGGGTGTGCCTCCTAGTGCAATTGCACCATGCATTCAAATCATTTCAAGAGATCAAAGAAACTGATTAACCCCATGCAAAAGAGAGGCATGGCTCCTGTTCTCATTAAACTTCACCCAGCTAAAGTTCAAAAATTCTTTTGCAGGAAATAAATTCTTTGCAGGGGACACACACACAAACACACACACACAAATTAGCCAGGACAAAGTATTTGCTAGTGTTCTATGTGCAAGGAAAGATGGATGGCATTCTAGCAGATGAGCTATCATCGGCCCCCAATGCTGTTATTTCTTTATTTTTAGATTGTTATCCCAACTTTATTATTTTATAAATAACTGAAAGTCGCAAACATACCTAATACATCTTCTATTTTTTCTCAAACAATCCTGTGAGGTGAATTAGGCTGAGAGAGAATGATTGGTTCAAAGTCATCCAGCTAGCTTTCATGCCTAAGGTAGGACTAGAACTCAGCGCTTCCTGGTGATTGGCCCAAAGTCAGATGGCTTTCATGCCTAAGGTGAGACTAGAAACCACAGCCTCATGGTTTCTGCCAGCTTTCCTGTTATTCCCATCTAAATTAAAATTCAGTCTTAAAAAAATGAGGGAAGGGGGGAAATTATGTGTTTGATGCAAAACATAATATAATTATTGATTGTTGGAATGAAAAAGAAATCACTCCACATAACTGTCAATCATTCCTGCCAGTCACATAATATAATGCACCTCAGTGGTGGGATTCAAATTTTTTTACTACCGGTTCTGTGGGCGTGGCGTGGCTTGGTGGGCGTGGCAGGGGAAGGATACTGCAAAATCCCTATTCCCTCCCCACCCCGTTAACCTGCTTTCCAGCTCCGTTCTCCTGTGCAGGGCATCCAAAGAAGCCCCAGCCAATCAGCTGGGACTTGGGAGGCGGAGAATAGATGGGGGCGGGACCAGTCAGAGGTGGGATTTGCTGGTTCTCCAAACTACTCAAAATTTCAGCTACTGGTTCTCCAGAACTGGTCAGAACTGGCTAAATACCACCTCTGATGCACTTGGTAAAACATAAAATGAATATTTTGCAACAGAACTATCCTGAGATCAGTGCAGTAGTTCTACACACTCTCTCTCTTTCTCTCTCTCTCTCACACACACACACATACACACAAAGTGGGCTTTTAATTTAAGCAACCATGAGAAAGTGGAGGAAAGGAACATTTTAGGCGTTTTCCCAGATCTGTCCCTTGGAAATCATTTCTTGGCAGTCGTGATTTGGCTCCACAGCCTTCCAGAAGCTGCTTCTATTGTTTGGTTGAATCCAGAGATAAATAGAGTTGAAAAAAGAACGCCTCCCTCTCTCTTGCATACAAGTCTGCCTTTATCGCTGGAAAAAGCCTCAGCACTGGAAATGTCACAATCACACTTACTTTCTCTTTTGTGCTTGGGCGCACAGATGTTGTGCCAGATACTCGCTTGATTTTATTTCTTTATTTATTTTTAAAATAAAGCTGGTGTTATCAGTATTTTCCACTGTACGCCATGGAAATGCAAATGTGCTTGGTGCAGCTAATGGCCACTCTTTCTGCATTATTGTTATTATTTTTTATTGGCTGTCACTTCCTTTCAGCACGGCTGGATGTGAAATCCTCTTCCGTGCTCTTTCAATGCCTTTTTTCCCCCCTTCTTCTTTCTCTCCTTCCTTCTCCTTTTTTCTCCCGGCCATATATTTGCTTAGAGATTTTTTTTTTTAAATTAACCCTTCCAAAGGCCACACAGTTTTTCTAAATCAGGAGTGGAATAAGGAGGCTGCAATGGCTGGTAACAGAAGATTAAATGCTAAGTCCAATTTAACACACACACACACACACAAAGAATTCTGTTCAAGAAGCCAAATGTATGGAATATTGAAAGATCCTTTTGGAGCTGTATGTAACATCACTCACATTTATTTATTTGTTTGTTTATTAAATTGTTTGCCACTCCTCTCACTGCACCCTTGTTTTCAGAATGATTATAGGTAGTCCTTGACTTATGACCACAGGAAGGGGGTTGATAAGTGAGTCACATCGAATTATACAATCTTTTTTGGGTACAGTCATGAAAACAAATCACTGTAGTTAAGGGAATCATGAGGTCATTTAGTAAATCAGGCTTTCCTGATTCACTGCTTGTTGGAAGCCGGCTGGAGAAATGATGATGATCATCACAAGCCATGATCCCATCACCTGAGTGATAAAAAAAATCAACCATTCAGGTATTCACACAACTGGACACACATGAACCATAAATTAGAACTTTATTATGAAGCTTTTGCAAAAGGGAATTCTGTGATCTTGGTTGCAGAAGACATGGTTCCAGGAAGACTGGGGTTTATATACAGGTTCAAATATATAGTCTCTGCCCCTTTCCAGGTTCACAATCTATCCAGCTATGCAACACCCCTATTATTGTAGTATACCATCTGTTTCTTGTGTTTACCCATTTCCATTTCCAGTAATCTCCACCATTAACATGACACTGGACAGCCTGACCCGCCAAATGTGTAACCTTTATACAAAAACAATAGAGAATTCTTACATAATATTCCAGTAAATTATCTTAGGTTAACACAGAGGTTAAAAATGGCTTTATGTTTTCATAGGTATAATTTTACATTTTCATAGGTATAATTTTACATATCACAATCTGGAATGCTGGTTGCGCAGTGCCGAAATTTTACTTCCCCTGACCATGAGGATGCAAATCCCTTAAATGTTTCTTCTTTGATGATTGCAACTGCTCAAATGTATCCAGTGAGTATAGTTATCTGGTTTTCTGAAGAAGATAAAGAGAACTTTTGCTTCCTCAGAAGTCTCTGGTGGAAATTTTTTTAAATAAAAGTTTATAAAAGTTCAGCATTCAAGCTTCATGGTCCTTTTTAAGCTTATGCTGTGAATTTTACTAACATTGTTTAGTTTGATTAAAAGAAGGACTAGAGGTAACATGACAGTGTTCCAACACTACTGGTGAGTGTTTCAATATTGAAGAGGTTGCCCCAAAGAAGAGGGAGTCAAGCTATTCTCCAAAGTATTTGAGGGCAACACAAGAATCCATGGATGGAAACTAATCATGGGGAACAGCAACCTGGAACTAAGGAGAAATTTCCTGACAGAACAATTAGCCAATGAAACAGCTTGCCACCAGAAGTTGTGAATGCTCTCTCATTGGATGTTTTGAAGAAGAGATTGGACAACCATTTGTCTCAAGGCTGGCTGAGTGACTTTGGGCCATTCACCAGGAGATTGTGAGTTCTAGTCCCACCTAAGGCATGAGCTTCATCACTGGAAGCTTTCAAGAAGAGACCGAACTGCTACCTGTCAGAAATAGTGTAGGGTCTGCTTGGGTGGGAGAGGGAGGGTCGGGCTAGATGAGCTACAAGGTTCTTTCCAACTCTGTTAATCTATATCTGTATTAGTATGAAAGCTGGCTGAGTGACTTTTGGCCAATCACCAGGAGACAGTGAGTTCTAGTCCTGCCTTCGCCATGAAAGCCGACTGGGTGACCTTGGCCCAATCACTAGAAGATGATGAGTTCTAGTCCCACCTTAGGCATTAAAGCTGGCTGGTTCACTTTCGGCCAATCACCAGGAGCAGATGTGGTATTCAGCCAGTTCTGACTAGTTCTAGAGAACCGATAGCTGAAATTATGAGTAGTTCGGAGAACTGGCAAATACCACCTCTGACTGGACCCACCCCCATATATTTTCTGCCTCCCATTGAGTCCCAGCTGATCGGCTGGATCTCCTTTGGTTGCCCTGCACAGGAGAACGGAACTGGAAAGCAGATTAGTGTGTGTGTGTGTGTGTGTGGGGAGGAAATAGAGATTTTGCAGTAATCTTCCCCAAGCCCACCAAGCCACGTCCACCAAGCCAAGTCACACCCACCAAGCCATGCCCACAGAACCAGAAGTAAATTTTTTTGAGTCCCACCATTGACCAGGAGACTGTGAGTTCTAGTCTCACTTTAGGCCAAGGGTTTTCAAAGTTTAAGACTTGTAGACTTCAACTTCCAGAATTCCTGAGCTAACATGACTGGAGGAAGAATTCTGGGAGTTGAAGTACACAAGTCTTAAACCTGTCAAGTTTGAAGGCCCCTGTTTTAGGCATTAAAGCTGGCTGGGTGATTTTGAACCAATCACTGGGAAACAGTGAGTTCTAATCTCGCCTGGTTCAGCATCTTCCTGATGTTTTCCCACCCACCCCTCTCCAAATATGAGATATGACATCAGCCCATCAGGGCTCAACCTCTGCTGCATGACTGTGTTCCCTTAAGAAACCCGGGATCTAAGTGGTTCATTGTCTCCTTCTGAAGAGGAAACTTTTCTAAAAGCAACCCCTGATTCCCATTGAACAACATGTCCTTTTCTTTTCCTGCCTTGGAGCCTGGCCCGACTGCCCTTCTGAACAAAGCCGGGAAAAGAATCAATGAACCAGGCCGAGGCTCTTTTTTTAAAACCAAACCATGTCTGCCTTTCAAGCGATCTGTATGTTTGGAAAACTTTGGATTATGGGGGATGCTATCCTTTCTTTTCAGTGGAGAAAAGGAAACAGGAGAAAAGCACAAGATTTAAAGGAAGTGGTCTCTTTAAAAAGAGCCAAAGGCGTGAATTTAAATACCCCATTCATTTAACTGGCCCCGGACCATTAATCAGATTTCTGATTAGCATGCGGATGGGCCATCACTGGGTGATGAAGCACAAAATAATCCCGCTATGCAGGTAGTCCTGGATTTACATGAATTAATTTATGACTGTTCAAAATTACGACAGGACTGAAAAAATGACTTATGACCAGGGGTGAGGTTCAAAAATTTTGGCAACTGGTTCTCTGCTTGGTTGATGGGTGGGTGTGGCCATGATGGGCATGGCCTAGTCAGCCTCTTCCACCACAGCAGGCGGCATTTTCGGTCTCCTTGGGCTCCAGAGACTCTCTGGAGGCTGGAAATAGGCCCGTTTTTGCCTTGCCCGGGCTCCGGAGGCTCTCTGGAGGGCAGAAATAGGTCCATTTTTGCCCTTCCCAATCTCTGGGAGGCCTATTTTCCACCTCCCCGGGCTCTGGAGGCTCTCTGGAGGCCAGATATAGGCCTGTTTTTGCCCTCCACGAATCTCTGGGAGGCCCGTTTTCCACTTCCCCGGGCTCCGGGGGCTCTCTGGAGGCTGGAAATAGACCCATTTTTGCTCTCCACAAGCCTCTGGGAGGGCTGTTTTCCACCTCCCTGGGCTCCATGCACCCCCTGCACTTATGTGGAGACTCCTGGGAGGGGCGGGGTGGAGTAAGGTCAGCCGATCATCGGAACTACTGGTTTGCCGAACCAGACGTAAAATTAACATCCAGTTCATCCAAAGCGGTCCAAACTGGCTGAATCTTACCCCTGCTTATGATCGTTTTCACCCTTAAACCATCTTTTCAATCAGCCTCCATGTTTCCAGTGTCTTTCTCTCGGCTTGGAACCGAACCAGATGGACATTTCTTCCAACAATCTATGTCAATGTTTCCCAAACACAGCTACTTTATGATGTGAGATGAGGTGGACTGGTTGCTTTCATGGTGTAGAGACAATACCTTGGTCCTCAATACCAATAAGACCAAGGAGCTGATAGTGGACTATAGAACAGATCAGACCTCCAGCCCTTGCTTATCTATGGAGACCGAGTGGAGCAAGTGGCCAGTTTTAAGTTTTGGGGTGTTACCATAAAAGAGGATCTGACCTAGGGATGCTCACATTGCAGCCCTGGTCAAAAGGGCCCAGCAGAGATTATACTACCTGAGACTTCTCAGGAAACAACAACTGCTGGGGACCTTCTACCTCTACACCATGGAGAGTATCTTAACTTCCTGCACCTCTGTATGGTTTGTCAATTGCACAGAGGCAGATAGGAAAGTACTCCAGAGGGTTAATGTCATTGCGCAGAAGATCATGGGTTGCCTTCTCCCTTCTTTGGAAGAACTTTATAGCTTCCGCTGCCTTAAGAAACATTCTCAAAGATCCATCTCATCCTGGGCACCCATTTTTTGAACTATTACCATCTGGCAGATGGTACAGGATAATAAAAACAAGGACAAATAGGCTGAAAAACAGCTTCTATCCCAGGGGATGTAGCTCTGATGAATTCAGCTATATAGTACAATATTAATGCAATATCAAGGGTTTTCAATTCAATGTGTGGAGTGTGAAGGATGTGTGTTTGTGTTTATTTTCATGTCATGATGTGCACTGAAGATGTTTGATTTCATTGTATGAGGTTCAATAACAATAAAGTAAACTAAACTTCCAGAATTCCCGACCTAGCTTCGCCATGTGACTCATCCAATTTTATGATCTTTTGGCAGCCATTGTTAAGCGAACCCATTGTTTGCCATCCAGTCTTTTTTTGCCTGAAACCAGAAGTAAAGGCCACATTTTTGGCAAAACCATCATAAAAACGGGGTCGTATGGCTGCTGCCAATGGGCATCCATTGCTGGGCATCCAAAATGCAGTCACATGACTTCAGGGGCAGCTGGGCAGCCATTGGGAGCTTTGATCGTAAGTACCTGGGGGGTGCATCAAATGGTTGCTGAGCAACCAGTGATAAATCAAGGATTACCCGTATATTTCTGGGTGCACTTCAAAATTTGCTCATCTGTAAACTCGGTGGCTGGATTTTTAGTGAGGCTGCTTTTCTCTGACTACTTCTACTCATCCTGTCATTCTGGGACCTCTGGATCCCAACATCTGAAGAGCATCTTATGGTGGGACTCAGGAAGTGAGTCTTTCTTTTTTTAATTGCAGGGGTGCTCTTTAGAACCTCCATAATCCCCAAGATTAGCTTAGCCTCTTGACCTTGCTGGCCTTTCTGAAAACTAAAAAAAAAAACACTTTTAGCATTTTCCCAGCCATTGGGGGTCTGGAGATTAGTTTTGCCGATGCTGGGTTGTTGCTTTATTTTTGGGTGGTCTACCGTTGCTTGCCATCATAGGTTTTACTATTTTTATTTTTGTGTTCTGAACTTTTAAAAATACCATGTTAGCAGCCCAGTTTTGCTATTGTGATGTGAATAGGCATGAAAACTGTTTATCTGCATCTATCATAGCTTTCTCCCTATCCATCCCTGCATCCCTCTCTCCATCATCTATCTATCTATCTATCTATCTATCTATCTATCTATCTATCTATCTATCTATCTATCTATCTAT